>JACXGM010004829.1:0-30236 GCA_016801145.1 Umbra pygmaea
TGTAGGCCACGGACAACACATCTGGACAGCAGCTCTGTAGGCCACGGACAACACATCTGGACAGCAGCTTTGTAGGCCACGGACAACACATTGATGGGAGCTTAAAGTAGAATGTCAGTTATCATGGAAACTGGTGTAAAGCATGCTCTGTGTCCTCCGTGTTTGCAGAGCGGTCACGTGACTGCTGCGTTTGTCTGTCTGCAGAGCGGTCACATGCCCTGCGTTTGTCTGTCTGCAGAGCGGTCACATGCCCTGCGTTTGTCTGTCTGCAGAGCGGTCACATGCCCTGCGTTTGTCTGTCTGCAGAGCGGTCACATGCCCTGCGTGCGAGTGTGGGACGTAGCAGAGCGGGTGCAGGTGGCGGAGGTGCAGAGCCATAAGTACGGCGTGGCGTGTGTTGCCTTCTCCACCAACAGCAGCTACATCGTGTCGGTGGGCTACCAGCACGACATGACGGTCAGCGTCTGGGAGTGGAGGGTAAGGACACATGAGGTCACGAGCCACGCAGGGCTAGAGTCTTAGTCCTGTCTAGGTAACTAGCTGAAAGGTATTTAGACCAAATGTAAAACATAATGCTCTAAACAAGATCTACTACATACTTTCTCATTTCTTTCATTTCTGACACTGTTAGTAAGTCCTTCTAATGGAGACGCCACAGGAACCCTGGTGGTGCATTGAACAAGTACAATTTCTGAAATATTTTTGTGTCTGTCTGTGTGTGTGTAGAAAGGGACGGTGATTGCCTCAAACAAGGTATCTAGCAGAGTTCTGTCGGTCTCGTTCTCTGAAGACAACAGCTACTTCGTCACAGCAGGGAACCGACACCTGAAGTTCTGGTACCTAGACGCCTCTAAAGAGAAACGGGTCAGGACATCATCACTATTTTCTTCCTAATAATGATCATATTTCAATTACATCCATTGTTTTGAAGTGTAATTCTCACCCTCGGTTTCGGCTTTGGCCCATCCCTTCTGACATTTAAAGCATGCTGGGTCTGCAAAAACAAAATCCAACCATGAAACTGTATATAAATATACATTTTGGGGTTGGAACAAATGTTCAAACTGCACTACAACAATATGTCTGTGGCTTTGCTTGACAACCTTAAGTCACTAGCCACATTTTGAATCAACTCCCTATGCCACCTTCTCCATGGACATTTCCAGGAGGTCCCACCACACACGTCTAGAAGGGAGTGTGCATTATACAAGAGCCCTCCATTGGGTGACCATAAAGCACCTTCTTTAAGCTGCTCCTACAGTACGTCAAGATTCTGAATGCAGTATTGAAACAGAGGCAGGAAAGACCTAAATTTACCATAAAAACTACATATGATGTTTGCAACAACCTCTCAAATTAAAGGCCAGAATGGATGTGTTTCTCTAAGTCTAATGCATATGTTTTTTCTGATGGATAATAATGTTATTTTTAAATGTGCATTTGAGTTTTTGGACTGTTAGGTCAGGTTTAAATGGATATTTGTCTCCTCCCCTAGGTGAACAGCACAGTGCCTCTGATTGGCCGATCAGGGTTGCTAGGTGAGCAGAGGAACAGCATGTTCTGCGGCCTATCGTGTGGGCGGGGCAGCATGGCCAGCAGCACGTATTGCATCACTTCCTCTGGTCTACTGTGTCAGTTTAACAGCAGCAGGATGCTGGATTTATGGGTTGATCTGAAGGTCAGTAGGTCAGGAGCTCTGTAGTCTCTGGTTTAGTACAACCAAGCTACACTCGAATGTAAACATTGGACAATTAATTTGTGCACATTGTCTGTGCACAAATTAAAATTTGTGCACAAATTAAAATTTGTAAATGCAGTGCTTCTGTCTCTCCAGACGTCCTATGCACGCTGTCTGTCCGTCAGTGAGGCGTTCATCTTCTGCGGCTGTGCGGATGGCACCGTCCGAGTGTTCAGCCCTCAGAACCTGCAGTACATCACCACGCTGCACAAGCCTCACCGTCTGGGAGTGGACATCACTCAGGGCATCCAGCCGGGGTACGGTGCGGCCCGCTGGTGGCATTTGGGCTCCTAGAAATTCTGACCTGTGAAAATACCTGCAGAACCCAGGAATCTAGACATTAAAGATGAATATTTGGTACTTAGTAGGGAATTAATTTAATGGAAACGTGTATCTTTACCAATTCTTCATGAACATAATTTAAACCATGAGTTGCATGTCCCACTTTCTGAAGGGGTGTCACTGAATTCTGAGTTTGAGCTGACCAATGTCTGTAAAGGACAATAACTTCACCAGTGTTAAAACCCACTAAATGCTGCATGGTGGCCTAAATACCGATGTTTTTAATACTGAAACTTATAATGCACGTCATGTTAGTCTAGCAGGGACATGAACACTACATTTCCCAGAGTGCAGAAGGGGCGCTGAGTCAATGTCATAGGAACAGCTCATCCTTCAGGCCCTTATTGTGAGGTCACAACAACAGCCTTTGTACGGTTGTCATAGAAACACTCCCTTACTGATTAGGTTAGAATAATGGAGTCCTGCTGTTTTAAAGCTTGTGACATGAACAAATCAATGTGATAAGTCACTTTGCCTTTACAAATCTGTGAGTCAGGCCGTTTCGGCAGGGTAGTCTTTCACTTTGCGCTCTCCTGACTTTGCAGCCACCTGTTTGCTGCCGTTCCCATGGCTACGTACCCGGACACCTTAGCCCTGACCTTTGACCCTGTGACGCATCACTTGACCTGTGTGTACAACGACCACAGTGTGTATGTGTGGGATATTCGTGACATCAGGACCGTGGGGAAGGTCTACTCCGCCCTGTACCACAGTGGGTGTGTTTGGAGCGTGGAGGTAAGTCAATCTAGAGCGTGGATGTGAACAGAGGATGTGCATCAATATTATTGGTACATGGCTTCCTCGAAGACATTTTTGCTGCTGTCCTTTCTTTGTGTGCATGTTTTTTCTGCATTACACAACATGTCAATTTTAGCTTTAACGGGGCAGTCATTTAACAGTTGATTGTGGTCGTTCATTGTCACCTTGTACCGTGTCACAGCTCTGGACAGCCTCAAACTCTGGTGTTTGAATTCCTTCAAGGTCCCAGGTCTTTGTAGTCTTCCTCTTAGGGCTGATCTGGGACTAGGCTGACACTTGTGTATCTGTTACTAGACATACCCGGATAACGACTCGCCTGGCTCCTGCCTGCCTCCAGGGTCCTTCCTCACCTGCTCCTCCGACAACACCATCCGGCTGTGGCACAGCGACCCGGGCCAGGCCACAAGCGTTCTTCGTAATGTCTACAGCCAAGTGAGTCCAACTGTAATGCGACTAGACCACTAAACTCTGATTTAATTTTACGTGTACACTACAAACCCTGATGTAATGTTACGTGTTCACAACTACGGCTGACCACATAAAAAGGTTTTCTACTTGTGTCTTCTGGTCCAGGACTTACTGAGGGTGGTGTATGTGGGTGGGGACACCCAGCACCTGCAGGCCGAGGGGGACCGGGGGGAGGGAGGTGTGGTGGACACCAAATCTGGGATCCGAGTCCTGGGCTTGAGTCCTGACGGGCAACACCTGGCTGCTGGTGACCGCAATGGAAACCTACAGTAGGCACACGCGTTCAAACTCACACAGTCACACAGACACGCGCAGTCGACAGGAATGCGTGACCCAAAGCATGACGTCTGCCGTTCTGTTCCTAGTGTCTTCATTCTGACGTCTGCCGTTCTGTTCCTAGTGTCTTCATTCTGACGTCTTCGTTCTCTTCCTAGTGTCTTCGTTCTCTTCCTAGTGTCTGCCGTTCTCTTCCTAGTGTCTGCCGTTCTCTTCCTAGTGTCTGCCGTTCTCTTCCTAGTGTCTGCCGTTCTCTTCCTAGTGTCTTCGTTCTCTTCCTTGTGTCTTCGTTCTCTTCCTAGTGTCTTCGTTCTCTTCCTAGTGTCTTCGTTCTCTTCCTAGTGTCTGCCGTTCTCTTCCTAGTGTCTGCCGTTCTCTTCCTAGTGTCTGCCGTTCTCTTCCTAGTGTCTGCCGTTCTCTTCCTAGTGTCTGCCGTTCTCTTCCTAGTGTCTGCCGTTCTCTTCCTAGTGTCTGCCGTTCTCTTCCTAGTGTCTTCGGGCTGCAGTTCATGGATCAGCTGCAGAAGATTGAAGCCCACGATTCGGAGGTTCTTTGTCTGGAGTTTTCCCCGACTGAGACGGGTAAGAATGGAACCTGGAGTTTTACTTGCATGCTTCAGGTCCAGGAGATTATTTTAGTATGTCCCGTTTGTGTGTTCAGGACTTCATCTTCTGGCCTCGGCAAGTCGAGACCGTCTGATTCACATATTCAACATGGAGAGAAACTACAGCCTGGAGCAGACGGTGTATGACCACTCAGCCTCCATCACTGCGATCAAGTTCACTGGTATACACACACACACGCCGTGCACACACACACGCCGTGCACACACACACACACGCCGTGCACACACACACACACGCCGTGCACACACACACACACACCGTGCACACACACACACACGCCGTGCACACACACACACGCCGTGCACACACACACACCGTGCACACACATCGCAAACACACACCGCTCACATGTTGGAGACTGTTTGGGAGGATAGTCACCTTATTGGGTCTGACAGTACATACATTTCTGACTTTGTAACTGGATTCTGTTCAACTTTTCAAGTGCAAACCTATTTGAATTAGAATCAGCTGTTCAACTACTTTACCTTGCCAGAATATGGTTTACTATTATTTATTGTTTGTATTGTTTGGTTTCATCAGTAAAAATCTACTTGTTGATTTGATGGGAGCTAATTAAGACATGCTCTGATTATTTCCTTGTAAGATAAGTGCTTCAGACAGATATTTCAAAAATGAATATACAAATGTAAAATGAAATGCTAATTCAACAAATATTGTGGCATAGTTTATGTGTTAGACCAGAAAGGAGTTGTACCTCTCAAATGTGAAATGTTGTTGGACGAAGAATCTAAAAGTAGTAGTGCAACATTTAATAAACTTAATCTCTGACTTGTTTTCACAACATGTTTTTTAGAATTTATATTAATTTATTAATTGAATGTATTGAAGCAAAATAGAATGAGCTAGTGCATTTTCTTCTATATATTTGGTGGAAAAAGTATAAATGTGGGCATCCGCCATCCACAGTGGAAGTACTAATATGTAAAAATGGAAATACGGAGCGGTTTTCCAAACCGTAGGAATTACATCTTTAAAAATGAGAACAATAATAGTTACATTAATAGTTGCTACAAGAGACAAGGGTGAAGTTGATCTGCCCAGTGGCGTTTTGGTGTCAATTAAAAAAGGGCTTTTAAAAACATCCTCAGAGGTAACCCACTGAAATGAGAGATCAGTCCACACAGGAAACGTCCACTGGGATGGAGAAAGGCCCTACTTGCTGTATAATTGAAATGTATTACTGCGTTAATGTGAATTGCTGTAAAATATAAATGCTATTGTTCTGAACAACACCTGAATGCAATCATTTAATATTCTGCATGTCACATTATCTGGTTCCAAATCCTTCTGACACACAATGACGTGACAAAGTCTGACCGATCTGCATGACGCACATGCACAGCAGACAAAAAACACGAATGCTTCGTTAAACAAGCCTATTTGTGCAGGTGTAAACCCAGAGGTCCGGATGGTGAGCTGCGGCGCTGATAAGAGTATATATTTTCGCACTGCTGAACAGGTGAATATCCTGTCAACATCGGATTTCATATCCAGGCCATAATGCATTACCCGTCTGTCTGAATACCCTGCTTGTCTGTACTCGCCACAGACCGATGATGGGCTGAACTTCGCCCGGACCCACCATGTAGTGGAGAAGACCACCCTCTACGACATGGACCTAGACGCCACACGCACCCACACCGCCATCGCATGCCAGGACCGCAACATTAGGTACACCCACCCAGGGAAATGTTTGAGATTTGTGTGTTTGTTTACCTCTGCCAAACACTGTGTTCCATATAGCTTTGTTGGTCAACATGGGTCTGTGGGTTCAATAACCTCATGGGGCAGTAAATGTTTACACTCACCTCTGTAATTTGCTCTGAGTCAGAACCTCTGCTAACGGACTTTATTGTAAACGTTAATGCATGGTTCTCACCACTAAGCTCCTCCCCCTTGTAGAGTTTACAACGTGAAGAGTGGCAAGATGAAGAAATGTTTCAAGGGCTCTACGAGTGAGGAGGGAACACTGCTGAAGGTATTGAGAACAGTTCTGTTCTGTGCTACACAGTTTCATAGTGTCATTGTGTTTTCTTCCTAAATAAATGGTTTGGTTTAATTGTTTTTAAACTAGGTTCAGATGGACCCTTCTGGAATCTACCTAGCAACAAGCTGCTCCGACAAGAATATCTGTATCTTTGACTACGAGTCTGGAGAGTGTGTGGCCACATTGTTCGGGCACTCAGGTGGCTCTACTCTTCCTCCTGTGTTCTTCCACACACCCTCCTCTTCCTCATAATTATTTATTTAATTATTATTATTTATTTTTTATTTACATTTACACACCACTTCCACTAAATGTCTTGTCAAATTGATGAACCTCACTTAAATATGAGATCCAGTGACTGGGACCACAACACTATCACACGTGTTGGGGCATTTTAATCACGATCTTTGCTTCCCACAATCAGATTTGTGTGATCGAGTGCTTGTCTTGTTACAGTGAAATGTTTGGATATGAATTCTGTCCCTGGCAATGAAACTGTCACTGTAAGATGAAATAATTGATGATAATGATACGAGCAATATAGACTAACACTGGTAATGTAGAAAATTAGCAGCAGCAAAGTTTTTTGTGTATTTACACCAAGATGTTAGTTCGCTTTAAAGTTGCAGAATAATACTGTATCTGTTTACTACCTGCTACTCAGTGGTTTTATGGCTTGTGGGTAGAAACTGTCCTTCAGTCTTTTGGTGTGCTCAGTGGTGAACCGGTACTGCCACTCCTTGTGATATTAGATTGTACAGTTGTTGGTTTGGGATTGTGGTCCTCGTCTGTCTCCATCCCTGAATTCTCTGCTGTGGTTATGTGATCTCGTTCTGATCATGCGGTTTCTTCATTTCCATAGAGATTGTAACTGGGATGCGGTTCAGCCAGGACTGCAGACACCTGATCACTGTATCTGGAGACAGGTAAACTTGGCATGGAGAGACTTCCTTAACAATCCTGTCTGCTTCTTAATAATGCTGTGATCTTGGTGTCTCTGCTTTCTGTCTGCTTCTTCATAATGCTGTGATCTTGGTGTCTTTGCTTCTTCATAATGATGTGATCTTGGTGTCTCTGCTTTCTGTCTGCTTCTTAATAATGCTGTGATCTTGGTGTCTCTGCTTTCTGTCTGCTTCTTCATAATGCTGTGATCTTGGTGTCTTTGCTTCTTCATAATGATGTGATCTTGGTGTCTCTGCTTTCTGTCGCTTCTTCATAATGCTGTGCATTTGTTACCTGTTGTCCTGCTTCTATATTATACTAGGTGTTCTTTCAGCCTGTCTGCCTGATTCTTCATAAGGCTGTGATTGAAGTCTCAGCTGTCTGCCTAATTCTAATTCTTTGTCCTGTCTGTCTCAGCTGTCTGTCTGCTTCTAATTCTTTGTCCTGTCTGTCTCAGCTGTGTGTTCCTATGGAGGCTGGACTCTCAGATGACCAACTCTATGAGGAAGAGACTTGCAGAGATGAAGCAAAGATCTGAAATGAGTTCTCTTTCCACTGTCCCCAACCCACAGCATGTTATCAGGTACATTTCTACTATTGGCTCCGTTGTTAAAGATAAGCAGAACTGTAATGTTATCATTTTGATCTTTATGAGATAGAAATTATCAATCAATAAACCAATGTTTTTTTTTTAAGACTTGTGGCTGAACTATTGGGACACTTGCTTAGTACTTCAGAACCATCGCTATGCCACGAGAATTGAACTCTGTCTCTTTAAAGTTTGATGAGATGGGAGAAAGCAGGTGCTCAGACAACTTTCATTAATGCAGAACCTCATTACATCCTTCATATTTCTTCGTTCTCTCTGGTGGACTCATCAGTTCATCCAAAGGTTTTTAGGTCAGGGGACTGGGATGGCCATCGCAAAAGAATAAGTTCTGTGCTCAGGGACCTTTTTTTCATATGACTGGATGAATGGTTGGGATCTTTGTTCTGGAACATCCAAGAGTAACAGTTTCCGTGTCATGACAGACAGATTTGCCACGCAATGTCGTCTGAAACTGCAAGCTTGCCTTAAATTTGTTTCGGAAAGATATTCTATATCAGCATATTAAATACAGTTTAAACAGTTTAGAATGGAATAACTAGATGAGTGTTATGCACCTAAGATCCTGAGGCCTGTTTGGTTATCTGAGTGTAGACAGGGGCATTTCCTCTATCTTTGGGAGAGAGTCAAGGCCGCTTAATGATTTTGCAGGAAGTCTCTGTGTGGATCTTGTTATTGTAGAGAGGAGCATGGGCTTTCCATCAGAGGGAGGGGCAGCTGGGTCACTGTGCAACAGTTGACTGTGACAGAGGTCATCAGCGGAGGTCGGTGGATCTTAATTGGGGGGGGGGCGGGCTCATGTTACGCTCGGGACCGGCGCGAATGGAACGGTGCGCAACACACCAAACCCATTGTGCGATACTGTGTGATACCGTTCCGTTTCCTCCAGTTCGGACAGTACTATGAGCCAGCGCCCCCAAATTAAGATCCACTGACCGCCGCTGGAGGTCATCAATGACTTCTCTTTTGTTATAAACATTAGAATAAGCTTATGACTTATGTAATATAACTCTATTATATATTAGACTGTAATACCATCAATGCTCTAATACATGTTTGATGCCATTCAGACTAACAGAACAGGAGACACAGATAAGGGTTATTGAGTGAATGTGGGAACAACAACTAGCCAAGGCCATTCGGTAAGATAAGATTTTAGAACTAATGTTTTAAGATGACCTGCTGATCTGCTCATGTGAGAGTCACGGGTCTGAACTCTGAAGAGATAAATGTCTTCTCGAAGGTGCTAGATGAACAGTACCCAAGGTTTTATAAGTCTTTTGTATAAGTATATGTAAATATACAATAAGTATATTGTTATTCTGGGCATACTTCGAAACATGTCTTTGTTACCTCGTCGCTGAGCTTCCCTGTTCCCGGGACGAGAAGTACTTTATTTAAACCTCCTATGATCAACCCGCCACCTGATTCCAGAAATCATTATTTCAACCAAGAAACTTTCCTGCAATTTAATCATAATTTACAATATGCTCCACAGATATCAGTCTGACAGTACCACAGGCTTAGAACTGGGCCTAGGTAGCTTTCATGTTACAGTCAGCCTCAATTGGTTTAACTTTTTTTTAGGTACGTATGAGGTGCCAAGCAATGCATTTGAAAAATAACACTGTTGCTTTGGTAAGATGTGCTTATTGGTTTGATTGGATAAAGGTTTATGTCCTCTTCCAGGTAGGTTTGTAGAAACTCCGCCTCTAATAGTGGGGATGGGTCTGACCAGTGTAAATGCATTTTTCTTCACAAACTTGTGTGTCATTTTGTGTTTGCTGACCTTCCTTATGGTGGGAGTTTGACATTCTGTGTCACCTTGTATTCATACCCCAGTTAGACATGAAGACATTGATGACTACTAAAGTGTTTCTAGTAACTCAGATAAACATTCCGTGAAAATATAGTTTTTATATTGGTGTGCCACTAATTGTTGTGTTTTTGGGACAAGGTATTTTGTTGTTATTTGTAAGAAATTAACAGTAGGAAGCACAGGTGAGGAAGACAGGCATGTAGGAGAAGACAGAGGAAGGACAGAGACCGTGGCTTAGCCGCGGCTAGAACCGCTGTCACCAGGTCCCATGTGGTTCAGAGTGGGCAGCTTAGATCACTACTCTGGTATAACATTAACCGCTGTCACCAGGTCCCATGTGGTTCAGAGTGGACAGCTTACATCACCACTCCAACTCTGGCATAAAAAACTGTTTGATGGATTTCAAGTTTTTTTCCCTTCTTACAAATTTTGTAATTAAACTGTTTTCAAGGTTTTACAAGCACATAAGCATTATTTCTTCTTGGCCTTTTTTCATCCAGGAGAGAGACATTCATCACTGTACCGTTGGGCTGCTTGGCTGAGATGCAGGAGGAGGAGGATCCAAGGACCCCTGCGAGATGTGATGTCACTTATGGTGAGGTCCTTCATCCACATCAGACATGAAGGTCCTGACTCGAGTGTGAATTGGTTCAGCAGTGTTTGCGTTTAGCCACCCGGCTCCGTTTAGCCACCCGGCTCCGTTTAGCCACCCGGCTCCGTTTAGCCACCCGGCTCCGTTTAGCCACCCGGCTCCGTTTAGCCACCCGGCTCCGTTTAGCCACCCGGCTCCGTTTAGCCACCCGGCTCCGTTTAGCCACCCGGCTCCGTTTAGCCACCCGGCTCCGTTTTGCCACCCGGCTCCGTTTTGCCACCCGGCTCCGTTTTGCCACCCGTGTTATTGGGCTCAAAAATTGGAAAGTTTTTAATGAAATCTTTATACAAACTGTTTTGGCTGGGGATTTTAGATGCATGATGTAACTGTTTTTTCCCCTCAGACTTTCCTGTCCTTGATCCCATGCCTCCACAGACTAACGGCAAACTGCCCATGTGGGCCAGGAAACTGGTAAGTCTGATGGCACCATTTAGGATGGTAAATTCTAATTACCTAGCGGGCCGCTGGCCGGATCTAAGGCCAGAACAGGATGAAGTTGGGATTTTAGGTGTTTTGCACGTATCTTTTTCTGGTCTAAACTGCCATGGTTACGTGTCTGTATGCTGTCTGTCACGTGCAGCTTCAACTGTGAGCTCATTCACATGCCGAAAACATTTATCTGTCATTCATCTTGTTAAACAAATCAATTTAATGAGGAAGGTGATGAGTCATGGCCCTAGCCAAGTTGAGTAAGCGCTGAATATCCCTGGTGGACTTAGGGAAGGCCTGAGGCCTAAGCATATATTATATTATATTATATTATACGCCCATAAGAACACTGCTACTGTATATGTGGGCCACAGTCTCCAGGATCTGGTAATGTCCCCAGAAAATTGGAACTTCTCTGAAACCTGTCGGATCCCTCAGACTCCCTCTGTTGGAGCCCTAACCTGTGTGTAGTGCACTTGTTTGGAGTCCTTTGTCACTCTAGAAGGTGTCTGTTGTCTCAGGCTCCTACCGTACCCTCCACCGCTCCCACCATCGAGCCACAGCCGGCACCTCTGCAGCTGCGCGGCCGCTGGGCGGAGCAGCATGACCCCCTGGCCATCCGCTCAGTCCTGGAAACACACAGCCTGCAGCTCCCACTGTCCCCAACGCCCTCCAGGGCAGGAGGCCTGGAGGATGAAGAGGAGGGTGAAGAGGAAGACCCTTACTTTCACCCTCAGAGTCTGGACAGCCTACTGGGAGATGAGGAGGAGGAAGAAGATCAGGACAAGGTCTGTTTTCGTTAAAGGAACAGTATCTTTTGTGTTTAAGTGGTATGTGTGGATTTCCATACTGCTGTCACTCCAGACAAACAACAGATTTATATTAAAATATTAATATCATTATGATAAAATAACTACTAAGTTGATTTTGTTTTGTTTCTTGGTGTCCAGAGGTCTGGTTCCCTGGCGCTGACGGAGAGCGAGGGGCTGTTTGGACCTGAACGAAGCTGCTACATCCTTTACCCTGCTAACAGCACTGCACTGTCGCCTGGAGGAGCCCACGGGTGAGGGACATTTTGTTTGGTTTCAAAACTATAATTACTTCTGCATTCATCTGTTCATGTGACATTAGAATTGTAGGTGGAATTTGTTTAAAAACATGTATTATGAATATCTAAAGAGATACTATTATGTATGAAAAAGAGGAAGATGCTATTCTATTAGTCTTGTGTGGCTAGACATTGTGCAACAACAATGGTACATTTGGATGTAGAGAATAAAATGTTCCAGTGATTGTCCTTTTCAGACGACTTTTACAACCAATCACGAGTTTGTGTAGGCGGGGCGTAAGCTTCTGCAGGGATTAGTGGAAACTCAGTGACGCCCCTTCCCTTAGCTTGTTAAATTTACGGTGCCTCCCAGTGTTCAAGTGTTCATGCAAAATTTGTCCAGACGTCTATACTGAAGCCATTCAAAGATTGCGGAAGTAGCTGTCTGGCTTGCGAGACTACTATTATACACTCACCGGCCACTTCATTAGGTACACCTGTTCAAATGCTCATTAACACTAATGTCTGATTAGCCAATCATGTAGCAGCAAGTCAATGTATTTAGGCATGTAGACATGGTCAAGACAATTTGCCAAAGTTCAAACCAAACATTAGTATGGAGAAGAGATGTGATTTCAGCTGGCATGATTATTCTTTATTTGTTCAGTCTACTTTCCTTCCAAGAGCACCTTTGGTAGTTTATGGAACACCCTGAAGCGCTCCTGCTACCCTTTCATCATGTGACTTAAGTGAATTTAAACATGGCATGGTTGTTGGTGCAGGATGTGCTGGGATTTTCCTGAACAACCATCTCTCTAGGACTTCCAGAGAATGGTCCGAAATAGAGCATCTCCAGAAGAGGCAGTTCTCTTGGAGGAAATGCCTTGTTGATGCCAGGTCAGAGAATGGCCAGATTAGTTCAAGCTGATAGGAAGGTAACTGTAACTCAAACACTAGTTACAACCAAGATCTGCAGAAGAGCATCTCTGAACGCAAACATAGAACCGTGAAGCAGATGGGCTACAGCTGCAGAAGACCACACCGGGTGGCACTCCTGTCAGCTAAGAACAGGAAACTTAGGATACAATTTGCACAGACCCTACACAATTGCACAATTTAAGATTGGAAAAAACATTGCCTGGAGTGATGAGTCTTCATTTTGATGACATTCATGTGATGGGGTCAGTATTGGTGTAAACAAAATGAAAGCATGGATCAATCCTGCCTTGTATCAAAGGTTCACGCTGATGGTTGTGATGTAATGGTGTGGGGCATATTTTTTCTTTGCACACTTTGGGCCACTTATTATGAATTGAGCGTCATATCAATGTCACATCCTACCAGAGTATTGTTGCTGACCATGTCCATCCCTTTATGACCACAGTGTACCCCTCTTCTAATGGCTACTTCAGGGGTGTCCAAACCCTTCCATGGAGGGCCTAGTGTCTGCAGGTTTTCGCTTTTACCTTGTGCAAGCCTGATGGAGTAGCTCACTAATTGGTTAGGATCTCCCCTCACCTGGCAGTCTAGGTCCTAATTTGGCTCTAATTTAAGAGAAAGACCAAAAACCAGCATACACTAGGCCCTCCATGGAAGGGTTTGGACACCCCTGGGCTACTTCCTGCAGGATTGTTTTTTGTCTTGAGCTGCAAAGGTGTATATTCTAAAAAGCAAAGCCAAAATGTTCACACACACACACACACACACTAACAATGTAGTTCATTACTGCATACTATTTTTTGTTTTCAAATACAAACTCTTAACTCCGGTCCTGGAGGGCCAAATAACTTCTGATTTTTGTTCTCTCTTTCTAATAAGAGATTGGTTTATACCTGGGAGAGCAGGTTATTGCAATTAACTACTAGGTAAAATAAAAAATCCAAAGTGTTTCGGCCCTACAGGCCCGGAGTTGATGACCCCTGCCTTAGACTAAAGATATGTGTAAGTTTAGAAACTTGGAGCACTATGTATTGGTATTATATACAATATCGGTATTTAATATTTTGTGTGTAGTGAATTTGACCAACAGCGACAACAGCAGAAGGGCTGGCGAGGGGAGGAGCTTAGCCCAGACAGTGCCTGTTGTGTCAGCTCTGCAGAAAGCCAGGACCAGCCCCAAGATGGTACAAATACTACTGTTACTAATACTACTACTGTTACTAATACTACTACTGTTACTAATACTACTACTGTTACTAATACTAGTACTGTTACTAATACTAGTACTGTTACTAATACTACTACTGTTACTAATACTACTACTGTTACTAATACTACTACTGTTACTAATACTACTACTGTTACTAATACTACTACTGTTACTAATAGTACCATTACCAATACTAGTACCGTTTCCAATACTATTTTTACTGTTACTAATACTACTATTACTATAGACCCAAGATGGTTAAAATACTACTGTTACTAATATTTTAGACCCCGGATGTTAAGAATAGTACTAGTATTATGAGTAACCATTCTACTATTATAATACATTACTTTATACCATCACTCAGAATGGTAAACCTACTACCACCATTCTACTTATACATCTACTGCTGCTACCGTAACCCAGGTTAGTAAGATTACAGCCCCCCCATCATGATGTCCCTCTTTGGCCCCTGCAGACACAGACTCGTTGAGCCAGGTGAGCTCAGCAGGCAGCTCCGGAATGGAGGAAGAGGAGGATGAAGACCCCCAGACGCTCCTCAGACAGCACTTTGACACCATGGCCAACCAGCTGAGCACTGAGGGTAGGGACACTGAGATGAAGGTGATGAAGGTGATGGTGATGATGGTGATGATGATGATATTCTGCCCTTTAGAGAAGTTTGAGACAGACCTGTCCAGGCTGCAGCCCCCCACCTCAGAAACGGAGACCCTCTTCCTGAACCCTCGACTCAGCATCTCAACACGCTTCCTGTCTCGCTTCCAGAGCCGACTCCGGTTTGTATTAAACATCACCAACAGCAGCTTAACTTATTAGTGCTACCATTAAGGTGTGTGTGTGTGTGTGTGTAACCCTATTGTGTTCCTCTGTGTGTTAGTGGACCTTCAGCCTCTCTGCGTCCTGCTCCTCTTCCTCCTAGCATCAGTGAGGAGTCCAGCACCTCTCCAGCGTCCTCCCTGACCACCGCTGTGACACCCAGCCTAGGCTCCTGTCAGGTACTGACCTGGGGGGTGTTTTCTCAACGGCGCTAATGACACCTCACATGATTTTCCACCTGATTTATTTCTGTCTGTGGTGTTTTTGGTTAATCAAATAAAGTCAATGAAGTAATAAAGTCCCTTTAAGTACCCAACTCTGAGACGCGATAACTCCGGCTGTCATTAACCCACATGGACGAACCACCCCTCATTATTTGCAATGATACCAATAGTTTTTTCTAGCATGTACACTTCGGGAGATGTCGCTTTGATGCTCTCAAGCGTCAATCGACTTTGAAGGGTTTTTAATCCATTCAGTGAAAAGGAGCCGATAATGAAAATGTGAATATCTGTTAAAATGCAGTTAATCTGTCAGTATTTACGTTGTAGTCATTCAGCTGAAGAGAGACTTAAAGTAGTCCCTGTGGCAACATAGGGTGAAGTGCCTTGCCAAGGACAAAAGTTAATTTGGCTCAGTCCGGAATTGAACCGGCAACCTTCTGACTAAAAGTCTGACTCCCTAACCACTGAGCCATCTGAAACATGGACCCTTTAAAATATGGTTAAATTTGCCTTAAACTAGGTTTGAAATCAATACAAATTTCGAATACAAATCAAGGGGTCTTTAATGCAAAATGTAAACTCCTTTGATTGATCCATTCATTTGACAGGACAGATTTAGAACATTGAAAATGTAATGATTAAGGGGTAGTTGTAATGGATTTTTTTATTAGTTAATGGATTTTACCCCTTATTGTACCCACATCGCCCATTAATTTACACCATAAATTACGATTAATATTTCTTAAACCACCAGTTAAAAGTTTCCTGAACACGGACATGACAAAAGTGATGCGAGACGACACAAAACTGTCTTCTAAGATTCTGTTTCCGCCTGCTGGCGATTCTTTGAAACATCTAAATTATGCTTGACATTTAGCTTGCGAGGGAGCAGGCTAGTTCAGCAGTATGAGTTAGCTAGGTTACTGAGCAGGGACTTGGCTACAGTGATTGAACGGAACTCTCACTTAATTTAGCGAGGCTTATCGAAATAAGCCTGGATTTCCTTTTATCTGCCTTGATGGAATACCCCTTGGTTCTCAACAGGCAACACAACATCACATCGTTCCTTTTAAATGGATCTTGCAATCAATGTACTACTGACACATTGTCATCCAAAGACACGGATGAATTCTAAGTGGTTTAAATAATAGATAAATCCTGAATAAAAAATGGTATCGGTTATTTTTAGCATTTGTGTATTTATTACACTAATATAGCAGTGATATTATATACTTTAGATCATTTGCAGAAATTTTCAGTTTGTTCATATTGTGGTTTCAATCGTCTGTGATTTCAACTTGTCTGCAGACGTTGCATCATGGGAATTCTGTTTGTGTGATTAGGCCAGCTGGAAGCAGGCTCCATTGAGCAGTGTTTCAGAGTGTCTCCAGGAGGACAGACATCACACAGGTGAGTCTGTACGCCTGTCCGTCCACCTGTCTGGTTTGTCACCTGTTTACATGTCCAGAGCTGCGTCTCCTAGGCTTGATCTCACCGCCTTCCTTCCTTATTGTTTACATTGTGTGTTTTCTCACCTTTTATTACCTAAAATAATTCTGTGCATGGGACAATCTATACCAAGTCAGTAGTCCAGTTCAACCCAGGGTGGCTGAAGTCTGATTAAGAATGCCGACACAGGTTGATTTTGTGTTTGCTGGCTTCTGAAACTACTTAGTGAAAAGTGTCCCAGGTCATCCAGGAACTGTAAAGAGACGCAACTCCTTAATCCAGCTAGTGAAACAAACCGCCCAAACCCTCCCCCCACCACGCAGACGAAAAACGGTCGCTGTACTACACTGGAGAGAGACTCTGCAAGGTGTGTGTACCTATGACGGAGCACCTGCGTTGTGACACCTGGAAAAGCTGGTGCTTTAAATACTGCCTCTGGGATCCCACTGTGGTGACACCAGCCTTGTCTGCTGAAACACTCTGCAGGGTGATTGTCTGGGGTCTAGTTTGCACTGTAGCGGTCAGGGTGTGTACAAGCAATTCATTTCTATTGTGGTCCGCTAGTTTGTATAGTCCGTACAAATAAAAATCTAACTTGTTGTTATACACATGAATACCACATTCTTAAACATCCTAATTAAAATATTTTATGTGATTAGATGCTGAGGAGGAGTGATGTATTTTTCTCAAACTCAATTAAATTTTCAACATCCTGTTTGGGTGTGGCCAATCACATAAAAATATAAACTCCTTCAGTGTTAAATGGGGGGGGGGGTTGATTCTCAATTGAACACAGTCCTGGTGGTAGTGATGTATGGTGCAGTTATGTTCAGTCTTTCAAGCCTGGCCCAGGGTTATTATTGTTATTGTTATTATTGTTATTATTATTATTGTTGTTTATAATAATAACAATAATAACAATAACAATAATGTTATTATTGTTATTATTAGGTAGCTGTTGAGAAACCCTGCAGTGGAGGATGCTCCTTGACCTTTTTTCTTGTTCCAACCTGTTAGATGTGACGGACAGCACCCTGAAGTCTCAGTCCTGCTCTCGGAACAGCAGCTCCACCCTTTTTTCATCCAGCTCCACCCTCAAACCCTCACAGCCCTGTCTGGACAAGGAGCTCCTGACCCAGCCACCTCGCCAGAGCTACATGGGCCACACCACAAGCTCCAGAGCCAAGACTGTCTCCCCGACAGAGGAGCATGCCGCTGGGGGGAAGACCACGGAGGACAGGGCCTCATCCCTCCAAGACAATACAGACCTGGAGTGTAAGGAGAACCTCCCTCCTCCTGCCACGCCCTTTGTAGTTCTGCCCCCAGAAGGCCACGCCCCCAGCTCTGTGGAGCCTTCCGCTTCAACCCACCAGCCCCCGCTTGCTCCTCCGGGTAACTACGGCGCCCGAGCAGCTCTCCACCTTGACTTGACGTTGACCTCTGACTCCCCTCTCACCTCGACATCCCCCCTGGCCTCAAAGAAGTCCCGGAGAAGGACGGTAGACTCTCCTCGCCTGACACGCCGTTCCTTGGTCACCCCAACTGAAATGCGTTCAATGGGGATAGATGTGAAGAAAAGCCTCCGTGAAGCACAGGACAGCCTGGAGCCTCTGGGGTCCTCACAGTGCTGCGCCAACCTGATGTCTATGACCATGCCCCCAGCCCTCCCTGTGACCACGCCCCCAGCCCTCCCTGTGACCACGCCCCCAGCCCTGCACACTGAGAGCCTCATCACAAGTGCAGAGGAAGGACAGCCAGCAGCCCAGCTGCAGCAGCATGGCAGTAGCCTGGCCTCCGGGTCCGCCTGCTGCATACTTCCCAATGACTGCCCTAAGGAGGAAGCATTAACCCTTTCTGAGTGTCAGCAGGTGGCCAACGAGCTGAGACACTCCATGAGGAGGGCTGTCACTTTCTACAACAAGGTGAGTTTACACACAGATAAAGATAACAATGATGCCTGGATTGCTTTATAATTCTAAAAGAAAGCCCAAGCTTAAAGGCACGGGACGCGGTATCAGCTGCGCACCACGCAGGGTACAGCACAAGGCGTCGTCATAGAAACTAGAATACACACAAGTCAGTTCCTCTATTTTGGATGATAGAACAATATGACCACACACTGTAATCCGATAAGCCAGGGGTTCCCAAACCTCTTAGTTCAAACCTACATTCACATGAACATATTCATTGTAATTTTATGGGTGTGCTGATCTCATCCTATCCTCTTGATACCACTTAATACATCATCATTCTAAATTAGGGATACTCAAATCTGACCCTACGTGGGCGGAGCCTGCTGGTTTTCTGTTCTACCTCATCATTAATTGCACCCACCTGGTGTCCCAAATCTAAATAAATGCTGGATTAAAGAGTTGTAATGAAGAAATTGAGTGGACCTGGATTCGAGGGCCAGATTTGAGTATTAGGGCTCTATACCACAGGTGTCAAACCGGTTCCACGGAGGGCCGAGTGTATGCTGGTTTTTGGTCTTTCCTTTCAATTAGAGCCCAATAAAGACGTAGACTGCCAGGTGAGGTGAGATCCTAACCAATTTAAGTGACATTCAATCATTCAGGTACAAGGTAAAAGCGAAAACCTGCAGACACTAGGCCCTTTGTGGATCTGGTTTGACACCCCTGCTCTATACAGTCATTCATTTTCACCGACATAGCAGTAACACTAACTAATTAAAACGAATTAGGCAACTAGGATGTCTGATTTAGACAACTTGTATAGAAGGAAAGAGGACAGAGTGGAGTCGCTTGTTTTTTGTGTGCGTCTGGGAAATACGGGAGCAGAATTTCCTGGCATTTATCCAAATGTTTGAGTGAACTTTTTAAAATGGTCTACATGCTATTGTAATGTATGACACATTTTCTGATTAAGACCCGGGTAGGACACGATTACTTTTTGTGTGTACAGTTATCTGTGATTGGTAAATATTTATTATTTCAACTGCATCCCATGTCTCAGTTCCGAAAGGCTCAAATGGCTTGTCCAGCTAAAGAAACTTGTGGAATGTGGTTTTAACTTACTGTTTTCCGTATAGAACACTTTTTCCCAAATCTATGTACTCACTTAAATTAATTAGATGGATTAGCTTTACGCCAGGAAAACTGAATGCATCATCCGTGTTTAAGGATGTTGACTTGTTTTTTCACTTCTTTTTTATAGCTCCAATAATTTGGAGAGGTGCGCATCGCTTTGCTGAAATTAACGGGTTTCTCGGGAGCAATTCTGCTCTTCAGCCTCCCATGTGCATCAGGCTTAAGGTCTCGTACAATGGTGGATCATTAGGGAGGAGCCTAACCCTATTTCTCTGGTCACCCAGGTCTCCTGCCTGAAAGAAAACCCAGAGCAGAGAGCCCAGATGTCGGCGGTTTTAAGAGAGGCCTTGTGTGTGGTTCAGGTGGAGCTGGACACCGTGGCTCCTCTGGGTCTGAGGACCCACACGGCGGGTCAGCACACTTCCTGCCTCCCTGATGACTCCCCTGGTCGCCAGCTGAGAGACGACCGCACGGTGGCTCTGCTGGAGAGGTACTCTGAGATGCTGCTCCGAATCGCCCAAAACAAGATGGACTGCACCTAGCTGATGGGACACGGGTGCACTACACAACACCATCAGTAAGATGGCCTGCTAGCTTAAATCTTTTAGGAAATCACCAGTTGATTTTATTTTTTTTCTAAGCTACTGCAATGATGTGAATTTAACAATACCCCACCAAATCCTGAACAGAAAATACTACTTTGTGGTTTAGCTTTGAAGGCCAAAACAAATTACAGGCAACAAGGATTTCTGAACTATTTGGATAATGGTGACATGCTTGCACTTGCACCAGACCTTTTAAACTAACAGCACCTTTAAACCAGACCGTAAAACTGTGTGTACTGTATTCAAAATGTTTGATTTACATTTGTTTTGAACAATGCTTGTAAAATGTTTACATTTTGATTACCACAGAAATAGACTGACAGATCACTTGTTTCATGCTTCACAATCTAATTTTAAAGTCTTTATTTTAAAGCATTGTCCTGTTGTGCTATTTATCTTAATGTATAATATGTTTATTAAATGTACAGTTTCTTTTGCTTCATGTAATTTATGTTCTTGTTCATGTTTTGGTGTTCTACTCGTTCTTGGTTTAAACCGGTCTTTTGCTTCATGTAATTTATGTTCTTGTTCATGTTTTGGTGTTCTACTCGTTCTTGGTTTAAACCTGTCTTTTGCTTCCAGGTGTGTATCATCACAGCATCTCTGAATATTGTTGTAGGATCAGTTTCTTTTTAGATAATGAACATTATTTATAAAGACAGGTCCTAGATCAGACAATCCTAGTTAGATGCTATGTAGGTGTGTGCTATGTGGACCTGTGTTTCTAGCCATGAAAATGTAACTTCATTTGAAAGTGAGGGTCAGAGACTCCGGTCAGGGTCAATGCAGCTGGGACCAAGTGACTTGCTTCAAATCAGTGTTTTTTTTTTAAGTTGTATTGTTTCCCTGTGTACAGTTGTTTTATGTGATACTGAAAAGTTGTCTCTCGATCAACCAGTCAAGTTGAAGTTCAGTATTAAAGATTAATTTTAGTTGTTTGCATTATGCTCCTGTTGAAGTTGTCGCCAAACAAACATGCATGATACAGGAGTTACCTTGTTTCCCCGAACTTTGGGTTAGATGTTCCTAGCTTTTCGATATTTCTTTGGGCTAAGTGAAATTCTAATTTCTTTACACAGCCATTACAGACATTAGCTACATTTTGACAATACTCACAAAATAAATGTCATTGGTTGTGTGAGTATGTAAAAACAAAATATGTTTCAGAAGCTCCAGGTAAAAGCTATATTAGGTTTGATGTTGCTTAAAGACTATTTTGCCAGTAGAGTTAACATTCTACCACTGCCTGATTAATCCCATTTGTTTTGCTGTTTCTTGGTGTGTGTTAGTAATAGGTTTTTAAAGAACTGCTCCATGCCTAGATTTGATTCTTTAAGATTTTAGTGAATAAAAAACATTGAACTGTCATCTTTCACATGCAGTTAAATGCCTATTTCTCTAACGATCTCATTTCTCTAACGGTCTTGGTGCAGATTGTACCAATCTACAATAGTCCCTGTAGTTTCACTGATTTCATTTGAAAGGTTTATATTTCAATGTAAGTAAGTGTAACATGTTGCATTTCTCCTGCTGTAGCATTCATACAAAATGTGTATTTTACTAAGAATTTGTAATAAAACATTTTTTATAAATAGCTGTAATTCTGTCATCATACAATGTGACCAGACAAACTCTAACATGGAGGCATTGAAAGAAGTTTTTAATTTATACATCCAATAATATGCACAGTTATTTTCTATATGGGGAGGCTGCAGACCTGGATCCGGTAGATATACGGCCCAGGGAACAGTTCTACGGCCCAGGCAGATTTAACCCCCTGTTATTCCTGTTGCGTCCAGTAGGGGGAGGAGGATATTTTTGCTGTCTTAAGCACGTTACCAAAATAATATATTTCGATTGCATCATGACGTAGCAGTTCAGTAAAGGTATTCTTAATATACACTCACCTAAAGGATTATTAGGAACACCCGTTCAATCTGTCCTTAATGCAATGATCTACTCAACCAATCACATGCCAGTTGCTTCAATGCATTTAGGGGTGTGGTCCTGGTCAAGACAATCTCCTGAACTCCAATCTGAATGTCAGAATGGGAAAGAAAGGTGATTTAAACAACTTTGAGCATGGCATGGTTGTTGATGCCAGGCGGGCCGGTCTGAGTATTTCACAATCTGCTCAGTTACTGGGATTTTCACGCACAACCATTTCTAGGGTTTACAAAGAATGGTGTGAAAAGGGAAAAACATCCAGTATGCGGCAGTCCTGTGGGCGAAAATGCTTTGTTGATGCTAGAGGTCAGAGGAGAATGGGCCGACTGCTTCAAGCTGATAGAAGAGCAACTTTGACTGAAATAACCACTCGTTACAACCGAGGTATGCAGCAAAGCATTTGTGAAGCCACAACACACACAACCTTGAGGCGGATGGGCTACAACAGCAGTGCTGTCTGCCTATAGTAGGACATGATTGAATAGTTGATGAGCTACCGGGTCAGTTGATTTGGACTAAAAAAATGGGGGGGGGGGGTCCTAATTGGAACGTGTGAATAACAAAATCATAAAGTGAGCTGGGTATTTATATATATGTAAAAAAAAATATGTAACTTTAAAAAAAAATACAAAAACTTTTTTCAGGACTAAACGTTAGGAACTTCCATAAATAGTGGATCCAGCGGTTGAAAACATCAATACAAAATACAGACAATATAGAATGGCAAAATCGACATTTCACAGTATCTAACTAGAAACTAATGCATATTATAGACAAAATAATAATGTGTATTTTCGGGAATTGGCTAGTTTTACCCCTGTAATTGTTCTGAGTTCAGTAAAAACATATATCGAAATAATTAAAAAATATACACGTAAGATTCGGACTGAGAGGAGAAATAAATGCAACTTTGCAGCTTTAAGTAGAATCACTGTCATAATTCACATAATTACTTTTCTATTTCGAAAGTGGTTTTGCCGCATACAGTTCATGGCGGACTACTTTTCAAGACACAGGTCTTTTTGACTCCATAGTGCCACTTTTGCAAAAAAACATCCTCCTGTCCCACCTTCATGTGTTGTCTGTCTTTGACGGTGATCCCTGCATGGATCAAAATTAGCACCATTTAGCAGCCGAATGCTGGTAAAATATGCAGGTGGCTGGTAGATTTGCTTCACTCACCAGCCAAAAAAACAATAGTAATCTATTGAGTGGCTGGTAAAATTTGAACATTCACTAGCCGTTTGGCAGGTGGATGAAAAAGTTATTTTAAACCCTGGTGGTGGTAACGATACCAGTCGGATTGTAACCTATAACCAAGGATAGCACACGGGATCAGAGGAAAATAATGGAAAGTATCACCTGATTTGGTAAAAAAATATAAAAATTTTGCTGGAATTATAGATAAGGCGGTGGACTGCTTGCACTTCAATATTATTTACTTACCTGCTACTATCCTCGACTGCAACTGAACACTCATTGGAGGAAAAGGTCAGAGCGAATAACACTAGTTATGTGTCTTTAGCCAATGAGAGCACTAGTTATGTGTCCTTAGCCAATGGGGTTAGAGAAGGAGTCGAGGAAAGAGGACAGAGGAGGCGAGGAGACATATTGCGAAAAGTTGTGACAGCCGGGCAACCTCGGAAGAGATTTTATTATAATGATAAAGTCTCTATTGTGTCTCTGATAGACAGTAAACGGAACTCGTTTACAATGCTGTTTAGTGGCCGACTAACCAGCTGTACTACCGTGTCATGGCGGCGCAAGGAGGGGAATATAACGAGGCGTCTAAAGTAAAAGGAAATATTAACTTCAGCAGCCAGAAATCGGCCGAATCATGGAAACGTCACATCATCCGTCAACTTAAACATCGGGATAAATCTCAGAAGTCAATGTTTCAAGAAGTCATACGGTCATGTATGTTCATGATTTTTGCAAAGGATTCTTAAACATGTGTTAATGTAGGATATGAAAAATCTATAAAGCTTTGGCAATATAGGTAGTTTTCTGTTTTAACCAAGTTCTGAGAATAATTCGTCAAGTTCCTTATAATTCTGTAACAACATATCTTCAGTCATAACATTGATGATAGCACTGTAGTGTCTCACTCAACTGAGTTAATAAAGTCACATGGCACTAAATATATTCGCAATTAAATACCACATTTTTTTTCTAAAAGATACAAGCACAGTAGAGGCATGCAGTGCGACAGGAGGCCATATTTGCTTTAGTGACAATATCTCCATTAACACTTAGGTGAAAATTAAACTCCAGATTATCATATGTGTGTTATTGCCACAAGAAGACATAAAAGTACTTCAGTGTAGTTTTTAAAGTAATTACACTTTTTTAAAGAAATTACACTTCTATAGAGTGTAGTAATAGTGTAATGCACCAAGCATAACCTGTGCCGCTCTATTTAAAACGTAGTGCCATGAGATTTTCCTCACTCTTTGATCCGAGCAGGGTTATCTCAGGCCATCATGCAGTATTTTAGTGATCAATAATATATATAGTGTTTAGGCTCTGTGTTTTATATTGACACTCTGTGTTCAATATCGGTGATTTCATTTTACAGATATCAGTCTGCTAGAGAAGACAAATCAGAGAGACCTTATCACTAAAGGTATTCTGGTAGCTGGTTCAAGGTAATTATTATGTAAGAATAATACATGTTTGTTAGTCAACACATTATCACAGGTTCATGAAATGTGAAGAAAATGTCCTGTACATGAATATTGTGCAAGTCACATTACTGAAGAGCAATTCAGCAAGTCATGTATAGTTCACAAAAACCTGCTGTACGTTACTGTCAATACATGTTTGTGTATTTAGCTTTCAGTTATGACCAGACATTTTAACCAAGGAATACATTTATGTTCTATTTATCTACATTTAAATATTGTGATAAGGTTACCTTTTATATCGCTGACTGGTTTGACCTTATCCTCACCTATGAACCGGTCTTTGACCTGACATGCAGCCAGTGGCCTCCAGTGATTCATTGATGTGCCTTATTTCCAGTGATTCATTGATGTGTCTTATTTCCAGTGATTCATTGATGTGCCTTATTTCCAGTGATTCATTGATGTGCCTTATTTCCAGTGATTCATTGATGTGCCTTATTTCCAGTGATTCATTGATGTGCCTTATTTCCAGTGATTCATTGATGTGCCTTATTTCCAGTGATTCATTGATGTGCCTTATATCCAGTGATTCATTGATGTGCCTTATATCCAGTGATTCATTGATGTGCCTTATTTCCAGTGACTCATTGATGTGCCTTATATCCAAAAATGATCATCTAAAGAAAACAACTGGAGAGGTAAGAAGCACCAGGTAACTGTGCTGGTTTAATTAACACCAGGTGACTGTTGGTGACTGTTGTTGGTTTAATTAACACCAGGTGACTGTTGGTTTAATTAACACCAGGTGACTGTTGGTGACTGTGTTGGTTTAATTAACACCAGGTGACTGTTGTTGGTTTAATTAACACCAGGTGACTGTTGGTTTAATTAACACCTGGTGAGTGTGTTGGTTTCATTAACACCTGGTGAGAATGTTGGTTTCATTAACACCAGGTGACTGTTGGTTTAATTAACATGATTTTTAAGGCCGATACGATTAACGATTATTGGAAGACCAAAAAAGCCAATACCGAATAATCGACCGATTATTATGATTTTTTGGGGGGAATATAATGACATTACAACAATACTTTTAATATAACTTCTTAATATAATACACAAAATAGTTTCAGATCTCAAATAAATATATCAAATTATTTAAATTTGTTCAAAGAAAATGCCAAACAAATGGCAAAACACATAGTAGGCATAGTACGATTTATAAAACTTTGCCTATAAAATCTGTTTTGTAAAACAAACCCTTGGGTTAAACATTTAGTTTGTGCAGTTTGATAGTTGTCCTTTTATTAACCAATCATTGGTGGTGCACAACGGGAGTACAGATATCCGACGTAATTTCCAGAAGCACTCGATAAATATATCTGGTTTCAAAATCAATACACAAATACAACAACCAATATAAATATAACAAAAGCAGTAACTGAGAAGTATGGGTTTTCGTCTTTAACTACAGAATTATTCTCTTACGCGAGAAGTCGGAATAGCCAAATGTTCTTCTCTCTTTTCGCCACCGTCTGACTCAACATCAGAATAGGCTACTTAGAAAACCACGTTTGAGAACACTAGCAACATATATTCCCTGCTAACATGAATGTCTTTTAATTAAATGTGGAAGTAAAAAAACAGTAACCCGTCTTCTGTGTATCATTTTGAATAGGCATAGTATTTTGACAAGTTTTATGTCTGCAATGACTGTGTATTGTTGAATGGACAAAATAATTAAACTAGCACTTCTTTGGTGCCAGTACCCGATTTTGATCTACTGTTGGCTGATCTGATGATTAATTATAAATCCCCCTTATTCATCATATGCAATGCAATATAGCTAGTTAATCCTTGTGCAGCATTTTTTATAAACAGGTCGTTGAAAGCCTCGAGGATAACAGAACGGATAAAAATTTGGTTGATAAAAGAAAATGGGAACAGTTCTGTAGGAATGAAAGCAGTGAACCTCTACCCAATATTCTAGACGAATATTAACCATGTTAACAAGTGATTATATGCGACTGATCTTAACTGATCCCCTTTCATGCTAGCTACAAACTTACCATGGCTTCCCTGCAATCACTATTTCCTCCAGACATGATGCTGCAGTTTGGGACAGGTGGACTGCTCACGACAGATGGGCTGGCTGCACGGAGTTTCCACGTGATTTTCTGTCTAATTGTAACACTAGAGGAAGTGGTTTCTCTCCAAAAAAAGTATCGGCCATAATCGGCGAGCAAAAATGCCGATTAATAATTATTTTGAAAACTCATAATCGGCCATAATTAATCGGCCAGTCTGATTAATTAGCCGACCTCTAGTTTGTACCATTAACACCAGAAGACTGTTGGTTTCATTAACACCAGGTGACTGTGTTGGTATACTTAAAACCAGATGACTGTGTTGGTTTCATTAACACCAGGTGACTGTTTTGGTTTAATTAAAACCAGATCACTGTGTTGGTTTCATTAACACTAGGGCACTGTGTTGGTTTCATTAACACCAGGTGACTGTGGTGGTTTAATTGACACCAGGTTACTGCTTTGGTTTAATTGAAACCAGATGACTTTGTTGGTTTGATTAATCCTAGGTGACTGTGTTTGATCAATAAACACCAGATGAGTGTTGGTGATGGATCAATTAACACACAGATGACTGTGTTGGTTTTATTAACACCATGTGACTGTTGTTGTTATGAACACAGGATGACTGTGTTGGTTTTATTAGCACCAGATTATTGTTGTTTTCATTAACACTAGATGACTAGGCGTCATGCACAAGCAGTCGTGATGAAAATCACTTTATCCTTGCAGAATTTATTAGTCGTGATTGACATATAGGTAATTGTCTGAATAAAGGAAACGATAACAGAAAGTGCCTCTATACACCTAGTGTTTCATTGATTCATGCAATTACCTGTTTGTCAATCATTATTCATTGAGGACCTGTGGATTCTCCAACTATATGGCGATTTCTGCCAGCAAGGTGATTTTTACACTGCTGCTCAGTGAATGATTATCTGTAGTGTCTACGACTCGAACGTTTGCCAACAGCATGATGTCACATCAGAGCATCTGTCTGACACTGTATTACTCTGTGGTAAAACATCACCTGATGCTCAGTTTGGCAGGGAGGCAGTTCACAGAGACGTCTGACCGTGTTCAGTTCTTACACGGTGAATGTTGTCCTAGATGACACACTAATTTGTTTCTTGCTGACGGACTCTACTGAGTTTCAAGTTGACAGAACAGTGTTTCAAATTGACAGAGTACAGTGTTCCTAGTTGACAGGCTCTACAGTGTTTCTAGATGAAGCACCACTGTGATTTCAGATAACAGATTCTACTGTGTTTCTACTGTCTTTTCAGCTGGCCTACCAGGTAGTGGAGCTCCAACAGGAGATTAGGATCAAAGACACAATTCTGGAAGAACAAGATGCCAGGTTTGGGCAGTCAGACTATTCACTTCACATTCCTGTCAGCAGCGTGTTTTTCACACAGGAAGGCCGTCTGTTGAAAGTGTGCTCCACGTTTAGCATCGTGGTCGTCTTGGTATGAGCCTTCTGATGCTAGTGAAGCAGCTGATTGAAAGCTTCAGGACCTAGATAAAGGACAGTGGTTCTCACTTGACTTACTTGGGAACATTTCTCAGGGATTATCACTGTTCAGAGGTCAAAGTTAGGGTCATGGTGAAATATTTTCCATACGACTAAAGGTTAAGGTTATGGGTATTAACTCTATGTAATGAATACTCCCAATAGGTAAAAGAACAATACGGTTTATTCCAAACAGGTTAGTAACCAAAAAGCAGGCAGTCACCGATCAGGCGAAGGAATACAGGATAATCATAAAACACAATACTGAATAAACAATGCACGGGTCAGGCCAGAATAACAATCCAAGAGTATATGCTCAGTAGGAAGAAAATAGATTACTTACAATACCTCGCGAAGAGGCAATGGTGTGTGTAAGCCTTATAAACAGACAGGGTGAGAGCAGGTGTACTGAATTTGGGTGATTGAGTCCGGGTTATGGGAATTGTAGTTCTGAGCAGTCTAGAATAGGGAAGCTGTAGTTCTCAGGGAAGGGGAACTGGGGAATGTTACAGAACCCCCCCCAAGGCGCTGCTCCTGAGGCGCCAAACAGTGAACACGCCACAGGACACCAGATGGCAGAAGACCCAGGCAGGAGACCATAGCGGCGGAAGCCAGGCCGGCGGAGGCACTCCAGGGCGAAGCAGGCGAGCAGAACAGGCAGGTGGAGGGAGTCTTTGCGGGCCGGAGGGCAGAGGCAGCATCAGCGGACCGAAGGGATGAAGCAGCAACGGTGGGCCGGAGGGGGGAGGCAGTAGCAGCAGACCGGAGGGACGCAGCAGCAATGGTGAGCCGGAGGGCGAAGGCAGCAGCAGCAGACCGGAGGGACGAAGCGGCAACGGTGGTCCGGAGGACGGAGGCAGCAGCGACGGGCCGGATGGCAGAGTCCGGGCCAACAAAGGTGGAGGCCACGGCCCCGCGGGAGGCGGCCAGGCCGGAGGGGGCTTGGTGGGCCGAGGCAAAGGAGGGCCAGGCACCGGAACCACAGCAAACACAGGAACCTGGAAGGACACAGCACAGACAGACACATACAGACAGACAGACACAGAGAGGGGCAAAAAGACTGGGGCAGGCGCAGGCCCGGGGACAAGCACCGGAGCGGGGACTAGGGCAGGAACTGGCACGAGGACAGGGGCAGACCCTGGCACGGGGACCGGGGCAGACACTGGCACGGGGACAGGGGCAGACACTGGCACGGGGACTGGGGCAGACACTGGCATGGAGACTGGATCAGGCACACGCCCGGAGACTCGGGCAGGCTCAGGGACAGCTAATGGTACGGGAACAGTGGAAGGCACAGGGACAATGAAAGGCTCTGGCTCGGGAGTCAGAGCAGCCTCAGGGACAGGGGCACCCAATGGCACTGAGACGGGGCAGGCAACGGCACTGGGACAGGGGCAGGCAACGGCACTGTGACAGGGGCAGGCTCAGCGATCGGGAAAGGCTCAGCAACCGGGAAAGGCTCAGCGACCGGGAAAGGCTCACGGACCGGGAAAGGCTCAGGGACCGGGAAAGGCTCAGTGACCGGGAAAGGCTCAGGAAGTGGAACAGGCAATGGCACAGGGACTGGTGCAGACAATGGCTCAGGGGCATACACCAGCTCGGGAACTAGGGCAGGCACCGGCACGGGGACTAGGGCAAGCACCGGGACTGAGTTAGACACTGGCACAGGGACTGGAGGAGGAACAAGGGAAGGCTCTGGCTCAGGAAAAAGGGCAGGCCCGGGGAGCAGGGCAGGTCCGGGGACAAGGCAAGGCTCGGGGACAAGGCAAGGCTCAGGCTCGGGGACAAGGCAAGGCTCAGGCTCGGGGACAAGGCAAGGCTCAGGCTCGGGGACAAGGCAAGGCTCAGGCTCGACTAATAGTGGTGTAGCAACCTCTGGTGGCTGAGGCGGAGCGGGAGCGACCTCTGGTGGCCGAGGCGGAGCGGGATCGACCTCTGGTGGCCGAGGCGGAGCGGGAGCGACCTCTCGTGGCCGAGGCGGAGCGGGAGCGACCTCTCGTGGCCGAGGCGGAGCGGGAGCGACCTTTGGTGGCCGAG
>JACXGM010004830.1:5340-36867 GCA_016801145.1 Umbra pygmaea
CAGATGACGACAGCGCTGCGACCTCGAAGTCATTAGTAAACATTGTAAGATCGCAATAACACCAGTTGTTTAAAACGGCTTTGGCCACTACAATGAACGAGATAGACTTGGCTTTTTGTCTAAAAGAGGGACAGAAGACGGTGCTCGAATTGTTCCTTTTTAGGAAGGACGTTTTTGCTGTTTTTGCAACAGTTTAATCCACCATATTCATATCCAATACCAGTTAGCTCCGCCATAGGTGCTTAGCGAAAAACCACTGGTGATAGGTCGTAGTTATATCCAATTGCGTACAGTGAGATTTTCAAATGCATACTTGGTGCCGCCCCTCGAGCTGGGTCATATTCATTACTAGATCCCAGACCCATATCTCCTCCGGATTTGGGTCTGGATTTTTCCAGGCTATAGTTCAACTAGACCTTGTTTTAAATTTAATGGACATTGCCATAACGCATGTGGACAAGCCAGTCTTTCTGGGAGAATGTCCATTGGAGTGACAAAACAGCAGTAGATGTTTTTGTTAAATCACAACAACAGCATTAATATAGGAAAAACAAATGAAGCTTTTAAATAAAATAACACAATCCCTGCCGTTAAACAAGGAGGAGGCTTAGTGATGTTTTGGGGTTGCTTTGCTGCCTAACAGCAGGCTTTGAATCTGTGCATGGCACAATGAAATCAGAAGACTTTCAAGTCATCTTGGAGAAAACATACCGCCCAGTGTCAGAAACACAGTGACTGTCTCAGACACAGTTCATCGATCTTCCAGCAGGATAATGAATTGAAACATACCTCAATAAGCACCTAGGACTGGATGAAAAGACATTGGACTGTTCCAATGTGGTCTCCTATGAGTCCTGATCTAACTCCCATTGAACATCTTTGGAAATACATTGGGAAAAGAAACCCATAGTAACCCAACTATAGAAACTGACAGTTGGAAAAAGCACCCATTAAACTGAGAGAACTGGAGCGGTTTGCTCAAGAAGAGTGGGCCAAATTACCAATCAATGTGAGAAGTGAAAACAATTATGTCCAACCACAGGGCTACCATCTGGTTTGGCAAAGTTATGCAAATTCAGATAGAATGCCTTAAACCTGCATTCTATCTGAATTCCAGCTGAGGGCCACACATACGGTTGCAAAAGGAGGTTGGTTTCTGTAGAAGTCTATGAGAAAATTAGCCACTGCTCACTTGATTTATTACCTCAGTAAACATTTTCATAATGAGTTTATGGTCTCAGTCTCTAGTTTTTAGTCTTCTGCAATACAGAATGATGTTCATACTTTGAGTTGTGGTCTCATTGATTTTAAAATCGGTGATATAGCAGTTTTAGGGCGTGGCTATGTAGTGACTGTGTCACTTTGGTCATCTAATAATGTCTTGTTCAGCGTTCGGTTATACAACAAGACACTCAAAGGAGTTGGCAGTTCAGTCTTCCCAGTAAGTAAAGTTAAATTTTGTTTTAATACTGTTTTTCGTTAGCCAACCTTTTTGTTAGACACCCTCGTCTAAAATGGTCTCATCTGCAACGAAGATGGCTGCGCCGGTAACAGAAAACTCGATGACTCAAATCAGATCTCCACACTTCAATGGGTGACGTCACACATGTTCCGTCCATTAGTACATACCATAGAAATGGAATGTATAGAAAGGCCATCCCAATTCAAATTAATGTAGAAGAATGGTCATAGCGACAGCCATTTTTATGTGTACCATTCCATTGCAAAGATTTAGTGACCTACTTCCGCATTAAACCGATTTGCAACATTGTTTCATTTTTCACTTGGTTTGGTTTGCTTTCACACTGCACTTTGTCAAACGCACCAAACACTGTGAACACACGACACATGGCTGGGCTGTTGCCAATGGTATTACATTGAAAAGGTCCAAGGCACACTCACCATTACTTCCTGGTCTCAGAAAAAATGGAACAACATAAAATGTAAGCGATCTCAAGGTTTTTAGTTTTGCTTTGGGGTTTCCATCAATCAAATATTGTAATACAAGGCATGAAGTTGTGGAACATTTCATCATTCGAATGAGATTAGTATTTCCCCTCCTTACACCAATTCCTAACTACGGAGGAGAGCTATAATCATGTTAACAGGAGGAAACACTATCCAACGGGGAACAGACTTAAAAAAGTGGACCAGAGTTTGTTTGTTTGATCCGTATCAGAGTTCGTATGAGCTTTCACACCAGCCCAAACGAATGGACTATCCGACCAAATGCTTCAGCGTTTGTTTTAAACAGACCAAACGAGGCAGGTGTGAAAGCCACCTAAGACCTCCCTGATTAACTATTAATCATACGCTCTCTAGCACCCCTTTTTCTTTCCCTCCACTTCAATATCCTAACTTCCCACTCATATGTTGTGTCACACATATGTAAGTTATTGTATCTGCTTAGTTAGACTTGGCCACAGTGACTCAGAACTTTGAGAAGGACGAACATCTTATTCAGTTAGACATTACTTGATTGCAGATATTGGCCCTCATTTATGAAACGTGCGCACAACCTAAAACAGACGTAGGCCGGGTGTACGCCAATTCCTACGCAAAGCACAGGATTTATCAATTTGAACATGAGCGTAGGCTGCAATAAAATCTCACGTCTGGTCTGACCTCGTGTCCACAAGTTCTCCAGTGTGACTAGCATTGTTCATGGTATTACCACCCGGTTCAGTGAATTGTTGTACCAGCTTTCATTGATGAATGTGTTTGCATCGCAACTACCTCATATTGCAAGTTACATTTCAGAATTACAAATTAATTGTATACAACAAATTGCTATTACCTGGTATATGTTTTGACTTTGAGGTGGCCTAAACCATGAGGGCTGAAATTAGGCAAACAACTATTTCAATCAAATAATATATATATTAGGTTAGATTATGTGATTGGTGAAATGTTTTTTCAGTCGTCTATTTAAACAAGCGCTTTGGCAGTCCTGAAGTCGAAGGGATGGCTGACCTGGCTCTGTTAGAGGACCTTAATGCATGCTCTTTACATTGCGGATTTTGGCCACCGGGATCTTTCAACGGGAGACCAGGGACAGGTCTGGTTTATCACAGCCAACAATAGTCGAAGTATGCCAGCAGGTTTGGCGGCTATGACGTCCCTTTCTGGTATATTCAATTTCCATATGATGATGCTCAGCGAACTATGATTAAAACACAATTTTATGAGATTGCTGGGTTTCTAAATGTGATTAGGGCGATTGAATGTACTGCATCTGAAGCCAGCATCCATGAATAATTACGCATTTATCAATCGCAAAAACTTCAATACAATCAACGTGACGCATCATATGTGATGCCAGGATGTTTGTTCTGAATTTGGTAGCCGGGTGGCCGGGTGGGATGCACATTTTTTAAACCTACAGCGTTGGAACAAGGCTACAGGAAGGTGCACTGCATGGCTGGAGTAATTTCCTCGGTGAGTTACACCCGCGAACAATTATTATTATAATTCTACATAGTTCATTGGTGAAACAGTTGGATGTGATTCCTCTAGGAGCAAACCACAGTGGAGTGATGTATAGGTTTGCTCAAGGGCAGGTGGCTCTGTGTCTTGGGTAAGTGGGCAGGGGGGGACTGCTATACACCCCAGAGCAGTCCTGCAACATAATTATGGCATGCAGGGTTCTCCACGATATTGCACTGGAGAACAGTGCCATTCAATGAAGATCAGTGGCCACAAAAGGCACCATTGGGGGCTCTACGAATGAGACAGGATCTTATTCTGCACTTCTAATATAGTATGTGCTATCTTGAGTAAGAAAGCTACTTAAAAAATACAACGTGGAATGTTCAGTCAAAATAATTCATTTATTTGAAATGCACTTCAATTTCTCTTTAATCGCTTTCAATGACTGTATCAGTAACCTCACCGCATTTTACTTTAACAATCAATGCCTGATTTTAAGCTTCCAAATAAAAACAAGTGATTGGCCTGCACCTGAGACCTGAGCATTTCTATCTCAGAGAAATTCCTTTTCTTTGCCGGATGTCACTTATCCATGTCGTAAATTCTAAGGGCGAACCTGTGAATATATGTGGGCGTGATATTTAAATTACGATTGATTTCACCGTCTGATTTTAACACCCGTTCATTCGTATGCTGGAATTGGAGTGATACAAATGTTTTGTACATCACACGTGAGTCTCGTCGTAAGATGATTTCTGCGCTCAGATCTTCACTGGTTTCTACGCACGTTTCATAAATGACGGCCAATGTCTCCAAAGGTTGTGCAATGAAATATTAGGTTAAAGGTCCAAATATTTTTGTTAGTGCCATTTTAATTTGTTTTACAACATAAAGTAATAAATATATTAGGTCAGAAATCAAAAGCAAAGATTCTGTTATTTTGAATGTGAAATAAAGACTGGTAGATACCAATTACTTGTCATTTTCAACTTTTTTCAAAAAAAGGGCAAGGGTACCAATACTTTCGGACTTCTGTATCTTTCACTAATGAATATTACAAAATAAATTATGGGTGTGACACAATCATATTCTGGTGCCACCAACTGAAAGACTCAAGTGGTAAACGTTACTCTGCAGCATTTTGACTGAGGGTGGAGATGAGAAGCTTACAGTTCAGTGTCTAAAGTAGACTATAAATCTATGAAGATGTGAACAGAGGAGAGAGTGGGATTTGGCAGAGAGGAGAGCCTCTCTGTGACAGAGGAGAGAGTGGGATTTGGCAGAGAGGAGAGCCTCTCTGTGACAGAGGAGAGAGTGGGATTTGGCAGAGAGGAGAGCCTCTCTGTGACAGAGGAGAGAGTGGGATTTGGCAGAGAGGAGAGCCTCTCTGTGACAGAGGAGAGAGTGGGATTTGGCAGAGAGGACAGCCTCTCTGTGACAGAGGAGAGAGTGGGATTTGGCAGAGAGGAGAGCCTCTCTGTGACAGAGGAGTGAGTGGGATTTGGCAGAGAGGAGAGCCTCTCTGTGACAGAGGAGTGAGTGGGATTTGGCAGAGAGGAGAGCCTCTCTGTGACAGAGGAGAGAGTGGGATTTGGCAGAGAGGAGAGCCTCTCTGTGACAGAGGAGAGAGTGGGATTTGGCAGAGAGGACAGCCTCTCTGTGACAGAGGACTTGGTTGACTGAGTTGCATTGAAGCCTGACTGGTTCAGGTCAAGATGATATTTCTGAGAGAGAAAAGAGGAGACTTGATTAAAACCCCGTCAGCAATAAATCCCATGCTTGATAACTGAGCGATCCGGACCACCACCACTTTCAACCTCTGCCATCACCAGACTTTAACCCATCAGAAGTCATTTTCTCTGTCTTTTCTGTAACTTTTTCCTCACTGATTCTTTTCTGTTACATCAATTATTTGTTTTCTATCTCTTGCTCTCTCTGACCTCTGTACGAATGACTAAAGTAAGACTGTTCTTTTATCAGCCTTTTGACTGCTGTAACAAGAGATGGAAGCTGTACTGAATCAATCGAACAGTAACCTTGATGAGCCTCATGTACTGAAAACTCTGAACACTCGCCCACATTCATTCTGGGAGTCCTGAGTCACCATGCCAACAGCCGCAGTGTTGAGGGAGAAGTGAGAAGAGTAAAAGGCATTGCACCAAAGTGAGACACCGGTACATCCAAAAAATCATATATGTGTTTGGAAGTCATTCGCGAGAGACTAAAAACTTGATGAAAAATGTTTGGGAGATGCTAATTTCAAGAAAAGTAACACATGAGAATCACCAACTGTATTCTGAAATACAGTATTATTAGTTTTAAAAATAGGTCATTTGAAAAGGCATATAGAGTACATATATGTAAGGCTGTGTTTGGTGAGAGTCTTGATAACGAAAGGGAATAATATGATTCAGAAAAAAGCACTTGACAGCTTGATGAATAGCCCACCGGGAAAAAAAACATCAGTGTTTCCCTTTTTCATATTTTAAAATCCATCTCCCAGTATGTTTAAAGGTTTAAAATGCAGCATATTTGTGTGAGAAGTGAAAACAATCATGTCCAACGAGACAAAGGGTCAGGGGGCATAGAAAGTCAGCTAGACCGCTGTTATGATAAAACCATTCAAAAAACAGTATTATTTACCTTAGCTCATAACAGCGTTCCTGGAAAGGTTGCTATAGCTGGGGTCTTCCTGCAGCAAACATCTAAAACCGGATATTATGTCTACGCTTCACATTGCCCGTCTGACCCTGGAATGACCCCACCTCATTTTTTCCCCTCTCTTCTTTTCTTTGTAGTATTGTAGATGTTTAGACTACTAGACATACTTTAAGACCTCCCTGACTAACTATTAATCATATGCTCTCTAGCGCCCCCTTTTCCCTCCCCTTCAATATCCTAACTTTCCCACTCATGTTGTGTCACATATGTTAATTATTGTATCTGCTTAGTTAGAGTTGGCCACAATGACTCAGAACTTTGAGAAGGATGATAGTCAGTTGTGGGTTTTGCCACAATGAATCGTTGGCATACTGGCGAGGACTGTGGGAATGGACGTGTGACTGCTTCACAAGAATGGGGGGGGTTTGAGGATCAGGGGGAATGAAACATCCCTGCTGAGAATACCTTCCTCACCACCCACAAATCCCTCAACAGTTCCTCAAGGATCAGCAGACAGTGCTACATAAACACACGCTGAAGGATAACGAAACTTCCCGTAGCCTCAACTCAAACACCTTCTCTGTGTCTAAGAGAAAACAGAGTAATTTGTGAACTGTGACTCATTGTTTCAATCCCACTCCAGCTATCAACCCTGTTCTGTATAGAGCCTGTGCCAAAGTGAAGGCATACCATGTGTCCTCCAAAAAAGGCAGAAACATTTCAGCAAAGGCACCCATCCTTAACCTGTTCCCTCCCTGAGGGTCCCTGCAGGTTTGCTGCTCAACAAAACACAGACACCTTTAGAGCACATACAGGCAAACTATTTACCTCGGAGGGTCTGTTTTATAACAGGCCACAGTGTTGTCAGCCACACTCAAGCCTTTTGACTGCAAAGCTATGGAGCTGCCGGTGCCTGTTCACAGAGATTCTTAACATGCTGTACCCAAGTGCTGTTTTTATTACAGAGACTAACTGCAACATGGATTGATTTATATCCATGACTTTGCATTTTTTGCTCTTACACCAGGCTGAACTGACTGTCCTGTAAACCTTAGAACGTTCTAAATATATGCTTTGAACATCCTGTGCAAACAGAAGGTTCTAAGAACCTGACGGACAGTAAGTTATTCTTTAGTTATTATTATGGAATGGGATTCATACCCTACATTGAACATTTCCACCTCCATGTTCAGCTCAACACTGTCCTTCGCAACAATTGGGAAAACTACACCACAACAAGATACCCCAGTGGGAGGTAGCTATCAAGTCAACAGAAAGTGTCTTCCCTTCAAAAGAGAACACAGTGATATGGCTTCACTGACCTGTCGAACAAAGCTGTTGGTTGTTGTGTCTGAAGAGGTGCTGCCGTCTGACCCTTTGAACCGGCCTTTTCTTCGTGCTCCTTTTCCATGTGACTTTAATAGAGGGAGAAAACAGTAAAATAATCAGTAATAACTGTTATGAAGGTAACACTAGCTAAACACTGGATAACAATGACAAATAGTTTTAAGTGCTGGCAAATATTCCGGTGGCTCTGAAAACCATAACAATTGTCACTTGCGGGAGGTTGAGGGGGTCATGTTCTGTGGGGGGGGGGGGGGGGGGGGGTGTGTTTGGTGGGAGGGATATTGTGCAAGGGGGATAAATATTTATCACATGCATTTGTTAATTTAGATTATTTTCATATTTTTCAAACCTTAAACCAAAAATTGTCACTTGCATGGGGAAGATTTCTATTCATTATCATTGATAACAATCTTTTTACTGCATTTTCATTTGCTGCCTGGTGTGGTACACTGAGAAAATACAAGATGAATATCTCAGGAAAGATTTTATAGCCACATTTCAATTTTCTAGCCAGTAAATATCTTGTGGATTCTGATGTATACTTTTTAAATTTGAGTCTGTCTGTCTGTCTGTAAGAGCAAGTATATCAAGGATTCTAAAACAAATAATCATGGAGGAAACTTCCCAGTTTCTTTTCCAACTAAACTCATAAAAATGTTTATAATAATCCTAAACGTTGTTTATGTATGTAGGTATTGAAAACAGGGGTTCAGTATGAATGTGTGCTTATCCTTATCAAGAGTTTCAATACAGGACCCCACTTTAAAGTTGCTACTTAGAAAAGTCACTGCAAATTCTGTGGAAATAAAGCAACATCCACCATAAAGGCAATTTTGTATTTCATACAATTAAAACCAATGCCATTTTATGATGAGTATTGCGAAACTGGGTCAGAAAAAACCTCTGCAACATATTTATTGACGGGTAAATACAAGAAACGTTTAGCTGAATGAAGAAGTTGCCCTAATTGGGTAAAAGTATCAGGCAGGTGCAATTCGACTGACTAAAACTGAATGAACTTGACCCAATTACAGCAGCCTGTAACTGCAACCTGAAAGAAATGCGTATTTGTTTAATGAAAACACCGATTGATATTGTTTGGTTACAATAATAACATTAAAAGTGTGTTTACATTTGTCGCAATGACAAACTGGCAGTATAAATTAATCAGCAAGTATTTATGTTACTTAATAGATACCTATGTATTTATCATATACACGCGATGTAGACATAGAAATGTACACATAAAGCAATTATACATACGTGTAGACCAGTGTTTTCTAGGGAATCCATGTGTCTGTCCAAAAGTGACTGCGTCTTTTGCGAGTTATTATGGACCATTTGACATAAACTTCAGTCTTTGTTAAGATAAACTTTGTGGTCAAGCTTGACACCCGATCTCCTTAAAATTTAGAAAAAACATTGTTGTTTGATACGACGTCGAAAGGAATATAACGACGTGTGAAAAATAATTTGATGGTGGAAAAGTGAAGACTTTTCTTTTTCTCCTCAGCCTCAGCTCCGACCTTAACTCGGAATCCTTGCGAATAAATATTTGTGAGATGACTCTAAAGGGCTTGTTTCCTACGATAGGTACCAAAATACAACAAGATTGCATCTCATTCCCGTAGAGAATCTATCCCTGACTCCCACGTTAAATAACTGGCATAATTATTACCCACGTGTGCAATAAGTTCCAGTGCTGAACAGGTATGTAAACCACCTCGCTCTGCTACGGCAATGGCACAAGCGTTTCTCCCCAAAACCTAAAGACCTACTGTTGATCGAGTCAGTTAACATTCTCAATAATAATTTAATGAATGTTTTTTAGGTTGATAGGTAGACAACTATCATAGATAATTAGGCCTATCTGGGCTAGTTATTATCTTCATAATTAGGTAGGGACCACTAGTATGGCAAGCCATTTTACATTTATTCCTTTAAACGTAATACCCTAACGAAAAACCACATTCATTTTATACATGTGAACACGTGGATACATGTGAAATGTCTAAAAAACACGTGCTCACATGTGAACCATGTGATGTTTCACATGTGAAATTAATGTGTTTTTGTAAGGGTAGTCACTATTTTAAAGTTACCAGTACTTATTATTTGGTTACTAGCAGTGCTTAATTTGTAAATTTGAAGGTCCCGGAACACATAGGCCCACGAGAGGGAGAAGGATCCGGCAAGGTCATAGGTAGTAGAACACATAGAAAAACAGAGTGAAACAATGTAGAAGCTCACTCACAAACTTTACCATTACAGCCACACTGTGTTAGTCCATCACCGTATGATGGTGTACCCATCTACAAACTTCCCACTCCATAGCACAACATAGGGGTCTATATTGTAAGAAAAAAAATATCTATATTAATCGGTACAAAGCTCAAACAAAGAAATTCAACAGTGAATGTTTGTTTTTTGCACTTGAATTGACACAATTCCTTGAGGATTCTACATTTAAAAAAGTATATTTAATGCACTTATGCCATCATTAGCTACATAAAAATAGTAATGATTTTAATGATTTTAATAATTTTATTTCTTACTTTCCCATTTCAACAGGAATTGCGGCAATCACAGGTCCGTCTTTGATAACGGTCATTAATTTCAGGCGTTCCTTTTTGTGTAACAAAACACTTCATTGTGTAGGGAAACATTACCTTATATGAATCGCTAATTTCATATTTTTTAAATGTAATGAAATAGGATATATAGCTTTTATAAGCGCGTTTATGAAAGAGGATTGCCTTTTCACCAGGAAAATACTACACCGCTATTCGCTGCCTTAAAATCGTCACCAGCCCTTTACCCGCAAAATAAACTAGACCCATTAACAAAACTCAACCATGGGAACACAATACTGTATATACAGTGGCGTTTTTATATGTAAAAAATTGGTGAGGCACAGATTATTTCCAAAGACAGCATACCAGTAATACTAAGATTCTCTCTCTAGCTACTGATATGTTTTTAATACGTCAACAAACAGCACGGCTCCACAAAACACGTTTAACTACAGAGTGGATTGCTTACATTAGTAATGTACAGTAACGTGTTTAAACCCACTCTCCTCTCTCTCTCACACATGTAACATCACCACTGTCACAAATCTAAATTAAGAATGCAATATGTAAACCCACACAACCAAGCTCATAAATATTGGGCCTATGTTACAAGTCCAAGAATGATGCAGAGCTCACTCGGGAGTAACGCATTTAATTTCTATTGGAAAATGAAATAGAATTGTTCAAAGCATTATAGCTACATATAGGCCACACTTACTCGTGTACTGCCGGCTTCTCTACTGCCGTTAGCTACCATTTCTGTAGTCTATAATTTACACACTGTTTTATAGTCCTACACCATTACCAATCAACGAATAGTAATTAACTTTTCAATGTGATTGGCAAGCTACTATAATAACATTCTACAACATTCTATAATACCCATTAGGCTACATCTCTAAACTTCTATGAAATTAACTTACATTAACTATAATCTATTTTAACAGAATTCAATATCAAGAGCATCAATATAAAAACCGTTAATTCATGACTTGCGAATAATAAAGAACCTTTCAAAGCAATTGACAAGTGACTAACATCCTATAACACCCATTACATCTCTAAACTTCTATGAAATTCACTTACATTAACAAACATAATATATTTGAACAGAATTCCATATCAAGAGCATCAATTAAAATATAGCCATTCATTCATGACTTTACCATACATAGCATATATATATATATATATATATTCAGATTATCGGCCTCCCAACTTCCCAAAGAAAATGGTCAAACCAATTTTCCCTCACGATCAAATTCACTGTTATGTCTATTAATTCTAAATTAAGGTTCTACCCAAGAGCAACACTTATAGCTATTATCAAGGTTTTGTCAATGGTTGATTTTCCTGTTTGAAACTGAAATTTAATTGTTCATAAGCGCTCTAGATGCGGTACATAGGCCACACACTCGGTTACTGCCGGCTTCTCTACTGCGCGGTTAGCTACCGTTTCTTAGTAATGCATAGAGCGCGCTCCGCTGACAATGTTGTGTCTCGCAGGAATTTAAGAAAACACATCACAGGCAAACTTCATAAAAAAAATCCTGGTAAATGACAAAGAAATAATATTGTGTTTTTGAGACATTACATCCAGTGAATAAAAAAATAATGAACGTGGCTAAAGTAAAATAATTTACTATCTTTCCACCTTTTCAAACACCCAGTGCTACACATACGGGCCATACGGGAATGAGCTCAACGACACTGAAGAAGGCCACAACGAAGCACAGACAACTTTTTAGGGCTACAGATCTAGCTATTACAACAACATTATGACAAACTAAATCGATAAGCATGGACACACTGACACTCGTCACCATCGATCCAGCACAACTTGGCCAATGCACAGACCAGCACCACAAAGGCCGGATGATAAAATATGGTTTTAGTCCGTTCTTCCTCTGGGCAAACTTTTCAATGAATTTGGTAATGAAGTCAAGGAGCTGCTGAATATGCTTTCTTTACAGAATGGCCAATGGGCTTAGTCGCGGCTGTCACGTCATTGTGAGAGAATGACCCTGACCAAGCATCATCTTCACCAAATAACAGACATAGTAAACAGAAGAGTAGCCTACCTTCTTTTGTATGCTAACCGTTCAAAAACCACTCCACGTTAAACCAGCAGTTAAGAAATCAATCACGTGGCTGGTGGCACCAAAGCGCTTTAATTCCACTTTGTCCTCCAAATTAAGTATTAATTTCAAATACTTGTTTCTTTAATTAAATGCATATTTAATGGACTTCCTTTATCCTTAATTCCTTAACTTTTGTTTCTTCATTAGAGACAATTTTGTGTTTGCTTTTCCATACTGAATTAGTGCTTCTGCAGGAAGTTCACGCTTCACAGACATGGCAACACTGGTTTCAGCTAGTTGGAAGAATCGCTGCATTTACCGTACATGACAGCAATTTATCAGTACGCAACATATTGTTGAGTAAGAATAGGTGACTTGATAGAACTCTTATCCCTTTATTACAGAATGTTTACGGTATAGACAGCAAAAAGTGATGGAATTAGACAAATCATGCCTACCGGCAATTTCCACCAACTGCGGAACGGTGGCGGAGTCAATAGGTTTCCATTAAAGTCAATGTTTGTATTTTCACTGACAGTGGAACGGTTGCGTTCCGACTCCGTCCCAGCTCCGGCGATCCGCAGCCCTGCGGAGCAGATACGCAGAGCTTCTATTTCTGCCGGATGCCGGAGAGCTCCGCAGCAACTCAGTACAGTATATATGCTGACATATCGCGCGATCATACGTGAATTCGCGAGGGCCCTTGTATATTCACTGTCAGCCGTTCCGCAACCAATACGGACCTGGTGGGTATTGAATGATGGCGGAGCACGGAGCCGACACGCAGCAGAGCCGATCTGCAGCCGTTCTACAGTTAGTGGAAATCCAGAGTTAGCGGATCTGGCTAAAATAAGTCCCGGAACAAAAATCACAAATTCTGGGAGGTCCCGGATCCTGTTCCGGCAGGATCCGGCTGAAATTAAGCACTGGTTACTAGTAACTATTCCAATAGTTACTAGTGTATATTCCAGTTTTACTAGTAACTATTATTTAGATAATAGTACCTATTATTTAGTTACTAGTAACTTTTCCAATAGTTACTAGTATCAATTTTGGTTTGATTATACACGTGTTTTACATACTAGTAACCCTGCTGAAAAATCCAGCTAAAACCAGCCTAATCTGGTTGGCTGGTTTAAGCTGGAAGTAGCTGGTTATAGTTGGTCTCCCAGCCTGATTTAACAGGTTTTAGCTGGTCTCCCACCCTGGCTTAGTTGGTCAAGCTGGTCTCCCAGTCTGGATAATGTGGTGGTGGGCTGGATTTACATTAGTTTATATTTTTTATATTTGTAAAATTGTAAATGTTTAGATATCCTAATTTATAATCCATTTATACTCGCCTATTGGTCAATAAAATATCTAGAACATAATTAAACACCTACAGATCTATATTTAATTTCATTGCCATATAAAGAATAGATTAAACGTTATCTTTATATTAGCAATAAATACAAGGAACAACTATCAGAGAAAACTTTAGGCTACTTCTAAAAAAGGGAAAATATTGAACAAATGTGACACTATAGTTTGCCTTTCTAAGTTTTACTAGTTGAAAAATGACAAATTAATAATCTAAATTATTTCTCTTTTAAGTCTGCTTCAGTGACTGACTCAAACAAAGAGAACCTGAATGTCAAGGTTTGTAGTGTGGTTGAGAGAGGAGGACTCGAATGCAGAGGTGTAGCTGTATTCCATTGCCATTTATTTTAACCACTGGTCACGGAGGACATACGTGCGACATAGGCTGAAGATAGGAGCCTCACAGAAGAATAATAGCACGTGCTTTTATAGTGGCACAAACACTAGAAATATATTTAAGCATAAGACAACCGGTACGCCTATACTCTCATACCGAAACCAAGGAGAAACACTCACGTAACAGCTCCTGGAACATCTTCGTGACACAGAATGAAAATAGTGCAAACACCCTTAACAGGATACAAGATCACAATGCCCAACGCTCTTTCTCTGGTTTGGGCTGTCTATATAGTTTGTACTGACTCCCTGATTACACACGGCTGACAATATCTAATCAAGCCGATCTAGAAGGTACTAGGCTCACTAGCCAACCTATCGAATGACAGCCCCACCAGAGAGAGAGGAGTGGTTAAACACAAGGAAACACTCGAATAGGTGGAACAGAAAACAACATGCAATCCACTCTAACTCACAGGGGGGAACCAAAGAACCACTAAACACAAGGAGAATAATACACTAGAAGGAGTCCATAATCCAGCACACACAGGGCCGGGAGCCCTGGCGGCAGGGTGTCCGGGAGGTCCAGCGGCGGCCGAGCTGGGGGTCTGGACGGCAGCGTCAGCGACGGCTGAGCAGGGGGTCTGGACGTCAGCGGCGGCTGAGCAGGGGGTCCGGACGTCACCGGCGGCTGAGCAGGGGGTCCGGACGTCAGCGGCGGCTGAGCAGGGGGTCCGGACGTCAGCGGCGGCTGAGCAGGGGGTCCGGACGTCAGCGGCGGCTGAGCAGGGGGTCCGACCTCCTCACAGAAGGCGTCTTCCTCAACTCCCGGCGGCGGAGGGAGGAGTGGGACCTCCAGGTCCGTGGCCAGGAGGGGCTCAGGCGTGGGTGACGCAGAGCAGGCGGTGGGCAGACTGCTGGAGGCTGTGGGCAGACTGCTGGAGGCTGTGAGGTGGCCATCTTGGAGAGAGGTCCGAACATACACTCCAGCAGGCGGGTGAACCTCTGGTGGTCCTCTAAAAGAGGACGGTCCGCCTCCCACAAGGCCAGGGCAAAGGTAAGGGCCCCACCCTCCAACCGGGAAATAGAGAGGGCCACCCGGTCCCTCTCCAATAGCCAGCTAACCTCCTTCCTGCTCGGCAGACCCCTAACCCTCCCTATTCTGGGAATAGGATCCCTGACATGGGAAAGAAGGGGAGGTCTAGGGGAGCTAGCGGGGCTAACACAGCTAATGCTGGAGCTAGTAACATAGCTAGCCTTGACGCTAGTGGATGTGCTAGCCTGTGGGCTAACGGGGGGTCTAATGGAGCTAGCCGGTGTGCTAGCGGGGCCCGGGGAACTACCTGGTGCCCTAGGGGCACTAACAGAAGCCCTAGGGGCAGAAACCGAAGCACTAGGGGCAGGACATGGAGGCCTAGGGGTAATGGCTAGGGCCCTAGGGGTGCTAGCGTGCATGCTAGCGGGACTAGTACTCAGACGGGGGGCCCTGGGTGGTGGACACCTGCCCTGAACCTGAGAGCTAGGGGTTTTAGCCTGTAAGCTAGCTGGGGTACATAAACTAGCCTGAGAGCTAACCAAGCTACCACCACCATTAGAGCTAGCCTGGGCTCTGGAGGAGCTAGCGGTGCTACTACAGCTAGCCTGTGACATGGGAGAGCTGCTAGCAGTCAGACGGGGAGCCCTTAATGAAGTGCTACTACCCTGAGGCTGAACGCTAGGGGACCTTGCTTGAGGGCTGGGGAGCTTAGCCTGGGTGATGGGAAAGCTAGGAGGGCTGGATGGACTGGCAGAGGGCTGGGGAACCCCAACGCTATAACGGGGAGCCCTACCTAGTGGGCTAACACCCTGTACCTTAGAGTTAGGGTAATCACAGTCCTCATCAGTAGTCCAGGCATAAACATCATCCTCCTCGTCCAGTTCGAAGGGCTCCTCGTCGGAACTGTCCACATCCCACATGCTAACTAGGCGTAGCGGCTCCAAGGGCTGAGCCTTCCCCAAAAACAATCCTCCGGGAGCCAAGGAAAAGCTCAGGTCGGGTTCCGGTCTCTCTGATGGATTGGGCATTCTGTCAAGATGTGTAGTGTGGTTGAGAGAGGAGGACCTGAATGCAGAGGTGTAGCTGTATTTAGGGCTGGTAGGTATACCGGAAAAAAACTATATACCGGTATTCATGTATGTAGCGGTATGCTATATTCGTTACCGGTATTTTTTTCATGTCATTCCACCAGCTGCAACAACTGAGAATAATCTTATTTTGGAATAAACTGCGCCCCTAAAATCTTAATGCCCACTGCGGGACACACAAACACACGTGAGAAACAAACACCTGAAAGTTAGATAAACGGTGCAAAAAAACAATGGAGGGTGCAGGTAGAATTATCCGCGCAGCAGCAAGCGAAAATGTGTTGTTAAAAAGGGTGCAACGTCGATAGTGTGGACATGGTTTGATTTAAGATCCCGTTTACACGTACACGGACGGTTATTTTGAAAAACGGTGATATTTCCCTTCGTTTGTGCCCTTCGTTTACACTCAGAGAATTCGCCCTTAAACGATTCTTTCTAAAAACTCCGGCTAAAGTGGAGATTTTTTAAAACTCCGTTGGCATGTAAACAAAGGAAAACGGAGGTTTAGGCAGCCGACGTCACAGTATGCGCCAGTACATGCACCTGCGCCAAAAGTGCGACCTATGTTTACATTTTCATCTGGCTACTTTTGGGAATCTGATTGGCTAACGTGGGCTTCAGCCTTTCGTTATACTGCCACCTACACCTTTGGCATGCTCTTGACGGCATATACACGCTTGGTTCTATTAGCGCATGCACTAAGCCACTCGACCAATGTTATAACATTGGAAAAAAGCTTATGGGGGTTGTTTGGCTCGAGTTCAAAGGCTATTTTTCCGTGCCCAGAACCTGTGAAACCAATCGGATTGTCAGAACTATACCAGTAGTTAATCTAGTTAAATGACAGTGGGACTTTTTTGTAATTCATAAATCTAAGCAAGTTCTGTGGTGGTGCCATGACATGCCACGGTTCAGTACTAAAGCCATAGACAGCGGATAGGCTTGTTTTTTTGCGGTTGCAAAGTTATTTATTAGTATTCCTGCATTTAATAAAGATTTAAACAATAGCACTTCTTTTACTTACTCAGTCTTGTTTATTGGTGTTCCAACAAAAATCATAATGAACGAACAAATTAATTTCTTTCAACCCTTTACTTAAAAAATGTAATACCTTTAAATACCGGGATACCGTCAAACATTTGAAAAATATCGGGGTATTAAATTTAAGCCCTACCTCCCAGCCCTAGCTGTATTCCATTGCCATTTATTTTAACCACTGGTCACGGAGGACATACGTGCGACATAGGCTGAAGATAGGAGCTTCACAGAAGAATTTTAGCATGTGCTCTTATAGTGGCACAAACACTAGAAATATATTTAAGCATAAGACAACCGGTACACCTATACTCTCATACCGAAACCAAGGAGAAACACTCACGTAACAGCTCCTGGAACATCTTCGTGACACAGAATGAAAATAGTGCAAACACCCGTAACAGGATACAAGATCACAATGCCCAACGCTCTCTCTCTGGTTTGAGCTGTCTATATAGTGTGTACTGACTCCCTGATTACACACGGCTGACAGTAATATCTAATTATGCCGATCTATAAGGTACTAGGCTCACTAGCCAACCTATCGAATTACAGCCCCACCAGAGAGAGAGAGGCGTGGTTAAACAGACCAGGAAACACTGGAATAAGTTGGAACAGAAAACAACATGCAATGCACTGGATAATTCACAGGGGGAACTAAAGAACCACTAAACACAAGCAGAATAAAACACTAGAAGGAGTCCATAATCCAGCACACACAGGGCCGGATGCGACACTGAAAAAGGAGAGAGAGAGAGAAAAGGGAGAAGCAAGTGGGGTATTACATATTCCAAAAATACAAGATGTCATAAAAAAAGAAAGGAAAAAATAAAAATTCTCTAATTCTGATATTGTTCACCTTTACAGTTACTTCTGTTTATAGTTTTTAGCATTTGAATCATTGTATACGACGGTTAGTTTGTTTTGTATTCATTTACAGTTATTCATGGATGTCTAGCCCAAAAACCTGCATATGCAAGTTTCATTAGCATTTAGTCACTCAAATAAGGTATGCCTGGGAACACGTATAGACAATATGCCAGATTTTACCAGATACGCTATTTATTCCTCAATGTGTCAAAGTACCTTACTAATGTCCAGGGCTGGCCCAAGGCATAAGCAAACTAAGTGGCTAATCGAGTGCAAAGGTGACTCGGCATGGTAGGAGGGGCCCCCCAAAAGGCTCGGGCCGGCACTGTCTATGTCATATTCAGTGGGCTGTGTTTTGTCTAAATCGGAGTCCATCAAGCTAGCAGCACATTTTGAGAAAGCTATGGTGACAGTTTGCACCCTTGGGAAGTGGCGCAAGGTCTGTTTCTTTGACTATGAATTAAATGTAAAAGCTTATAAAGTATATTGTAAATGCAGATGTTGCAATGTGGAAACTTTAATTTGTTTACACTTTGTAAATGTGAAGTTTATTGACCATGTTTTCATGTTTGCCTTAGTTTTCACGTTGTCTAGATGAAATCAGTGAGTAAAGGAAATTGCACCCGTTAGAGACGCTCTGCCATTTTTTAAGACAACCAAGGGCTGCTAAAATCATTTAAATTCATATTTTTTTACAATACTGTTAGCATATAAATGGGTTGTTTTAAGGAGCTGCAATATCAAATAAAAGGAAGTTGTTCGAATGGTTACCTGTGCTCCTGAAGATTATTTAAAGTGTACTTGAAATTGTTTACATTATATCTCACAACACCCAGTGACAGGAAAAATTGAGAAATCAGAGTCAGCGAGCCTGACCAGCTAATACCAAGAATGACCAGCTAAGACCAGCTAAAAAATGTGTTAAAAAACCCTCTAAAACCAGCCTGATAAACCAGCTATGACCAGGCTGGGAGACGAGCCAAAACCAGCCTGACCATCTTAGGCTGGTTTAAGCTGGATTTTTCAGCAGGGAGGCTGCTTATTTTTTGTTACTATTGCAATAGTTACTAGTATCTACTTTAGTTTTATTAGTAACTTTTCATTAGATACTAGTAAGCTCTATTCAAATAGTTACAAGTAGCTATTTAATTGTAACTACCATAGTAACACATTTCATATTTTTGCTATTGAATTGTATGGGGCTCTGCAGTTTAGATACTATTTGCTTCTGATTAGTAACTATTCCAATCGTTACTAGTAACAATTGCATTTTTACTTGTCATTGTTAATAGTACCAACATACTATTTTACTGTTCATGTCACCTTTTCCATTCAATCTTGGAGTTTCCACTTCGAAAAGGAGTTTCTACCCCAGGAAGCTATTGGACACAAGGAGTTTCTATACTACTACAACCAACTGAAGCTAAGTAGCATGTCGTATTGCAGTTGCTGTACTCTACTACTTGCTAAGATGAGGTGAAGGCTGAGTTTCAGACGCAGTTGCCAGGAAAGGATTATTCCAGTGTAGAAAAGGATAAGAACACGTCTGAGCCACCAGGCAGTGTTGATATAGTGGTAGCTTTATAAAATCCCCCGCACTGTCCTCGCAGCCGGACAACTTTCCAGTTGCTGGGAAAAGATGCCGTCGGCATGCTCGGCTGGTGTCAACGACAAACACTTTCATCTCGTTTTTCCCATTGGATTCTTACTGGGAGCCTAAGTCATCTCTTTTGGGGATTGAGTGGCAGACGTGTCTAAGCAGGAATGAAGAAGCTTAGTAATCTGTGACTCCATTAACTGTAATATTAGACTGAAGTATTAGCCGGCAATTATACAGTGTTTACCTGGGGCCTGGGCTACTGACGTAGAGGCTAATCTGAGGATGGTGCTGGTGAAATCAAAAACGGGCAAGGCTAGAGAGTATACTGATATTGTTATTCACGTTGGCACCAACGATGTTAGGATGAAACAGTCCGAGGTTACTAAGCAGAACATAACTTCCGCTTGTAAATTAGCTAGAAAGATGTGTCGGCATCTAGTAATTGTCACTGGCCCGCTCCCAGTTAGGGGTAGTGACAAGATCTACAGAAGACTCACAACTCAATTGCTGGCTGAAGAGGGAGTTCTGCCCTTCACAGGAGATAGACTTTGTCGATAATTGGCCCTCTTTTGGGGAATCGCACAAAAAAAGTCAAGCCTAACCTGTTGAAGAGTGACAGACTCCATCCTAGCTAAGTGGTGCTCGTCTTTTATCTAGCAACGTAGACATAAGTCTAATTCCAATAGCCTCACCATGAAACAGGGTATAGGTTAGGCTGTAGGCTATGAGCCATTCTGATAGCTTAGTGGATTCCACCGTTAACATAGCCGGTGGAGTGAGTTCAGTTTTCCTCATTGAGACTGACTCTGCCTCAATCCAGGTTGAGTGTTCACTTTAGTAGTGTTACTAAAATCAAGCCCTCCACCATTTCTGTCATGAATGAAAAAGATTACAATTACAAAAAATACTAACCTAAAAATATGACTACTACATTTTCGATCCCTTACCTCAAAGGCAATCATATTCAATTAACTAATTATGATCATAAACTTGATATGACTGGGCTGTGTGAAATCTGGCTTAAGCCTGATGAATTTATTGCCCTTAATGAGGCCTCACCTCCTGGTTACATATGGCCCTTTTCCACCGCAGGAACTTTCCCCAGGAACTAGGGACTTTGGGGTGGTACTTTGGTTGAAACACGCAAAAGGCCCAGGAACCAAATACATTTCTGGGTAGATTTTTACCCCTGTAAGAAGTACCTCCTCGGAGGGTAGTACTTTTTTAAGTTCCTGAACTTCAGGGGGTTGGACTTTGGCACAGAACATGCTGATTGGTTGGTGCACGTAGCGTTTCAATTGGTTAAATCCATGCTGAATTTTTAATTGCAACCACCATTTTTAAAACTCCGCTACCATGTAAACAGTAACAGTTTTATTAGCGACGACGAGGTTCAGGCTTTACTGAGCATTTATGCTGAGGATGATATACAGTGGGAGCTGGAAACAGCGATCTGTAATGAAAAAGTGTATCTTAAAATATCAACTCGGATGTAAGAGCTGGGGACTGGTGACACAGGAAAACAGTGCAGAGAGTAGCTAAAGAAATTAAAGCAGAGTTTTTTTTCTGGGGCACAGACCTTCCTTTTTCGGGGAGAGCACAAACAAAATACTCAAATGCAAATGCGTTGTTGGAAGCTATTCAAGAATCTGAGGACCAGTTCATTGAAGGTAAATATCACTTCAAAATAATATTCTCTTAAATGTTTTTGTAGTTATTAAAATGTACTTTTCTCATTATATTTTCAGCTAAATCAGCTGCCCACAGTGTGCTGCAGGCGACGGAGGTCAGCATGTTTCCTGCGAGCACCAATAGCCCTCATTTTAAGTCTACTTCTGAAACGCATAGAAGCCGAGGTACAAAGCCATGTTGTCTGTTTAAAGAGAAAAATGTTCTTGTATTACAATTCGTAATCTTTATGGGTTTAGGGGTTTGTGCTACTGAAATGGGTTTCTTTTGTGTTGTTTTTGTTTCTGGTGACTATAGGAAACCACAACCCTACACAAATACTGTACATGATGTTTCTCGTCATATGCAAAGAAAAGATTTGCTAATAATTAATTCCCATTGATATAGCTCACGAAGTTACCTTGCTACTCAACTACTGCTCAAAAATCTATCCTCCTTCATCAATGCAAAGCATATATTTGACCATAACAACATCAATAAAACAGATTAACCAATATTTCTAAATGTAATAGACTAGCTTACATAAGAACCAATAGCCTAAAAAAACATTTCAAGACAATTTCTATCCATTTCCAAATGCTTGAAAATAACAACAATTAAAGGGGAAGGAAAGAGTTGGCATTCCAGCAGGCTGAAGCTGAAGAAAGCAGACTGCTCCGGCGGGAATTCCAGAATGGATATCTGCCTGTTCTCGGACAGTTTGCACAGTCCTTTAAGAAATAGGCACAATGCCATTTGATGTTGGACACTGGTGATATTGCAATACAATTTGTCACTTTATTGAAGTCAATGGCCTTTTAATTTGCAAGCAAATGGAAGCCTTTTATGCTATGGTTTTAATTGCCGGTCAAGTGCTACATAATTGATATTTCACTATTTATTTCCTTCATCTTAGAAGCTCTAAAAATGTTTACACCGTACTGCTGCTTACACTATACTGTACATTACATTGTATTATGTTTATAATACGGTACATGTAGATCAGGGGTCTGCAACCGGTGGCTCTTCAGCCCCTCTGCAGTGTCTCCATGAAGCTTTGAAAATATATAACATGGAAATAAACAATAAATATACATCTGTTATGAGAGGAGCACAAAAGGGGTTTGTGACTTTGTTGATCTAAAATTTCATAAATGCAATATATTTATACTATACAAAAGCTGTGTTACCATAATTTTAAGGGTCTAAAGCCTATATACCTGTACATACACCTGTTTGCATACTGTACATTTCCTGATCAATTAAACTCTGCCCATACCATGCACCTTAAAAGGTGAATTTTTTAAAATTTGTTAATTTATGCACAATTTAGACAAAGAAAATGAATTCTTGTTTGGTATACATGTACTTGACAATAAATATCTTTCTGATTCTGACATGTGTAGACAAACATACAGTTTCAGATACCAAATTGGAATAACATGTACTATGCTCTGAGACAGTAGTCTCAGGCAGGCAATTTGACAAATTGAACAGCAATATGCTTTGTATTTAAACCAGGGTAAGGTTAACCAGTTAGTTAAAATTTTAACAGTGTAAGACTAATGATTTTCAGTTATCTTTATTGAAAAAAAACAGGTGTATACACCATTCTTTTGTTACACTGCATTCAAAAACTTTAATAGACCAGTATGTGCATCTACACCCTGATCCTCGACAGTGAATGGCAGTCATCCTGGTTTGGTGTCCTGGAAACCCATTCTCTGTTTCATCAGCCACCTATTCAAAGGATAGGCTGCATCATCAAGGACATAGTACCCCACATCTCCACAGTTGCTGATCACGTAATGCGATGCTAACTTCGTAACGAAGGCATTTCTATATTTAGTTTTGGTTGCGGGTTTCACAATTATCCACTTTGTCCATTTAGCCTTTCGTTTGCGAGCTGACCAGTTCACCTAATAGATTGTATGAGGTACTAAAAAAACAATGACCTCTTTAGCCAAACAATACATCACAAACAAGAACAGCATTGCTTGTATATTCTTCATACTTCTGATTTCAGTGTCGCACAAACAATGATTCTTGCCCGGCACTTTGTTATGCCGTTCTGGCTGTACATTTCCGCCTCCTCCGGGGCAGTCACGTGCAATGAGCATACGTCACCGGACTAATTTGCCTAATCTTCCCAGTACTTTAGACTGGTCAGAACACAAACAGCTACGGTCTAGAGGGACAAAGAAGGCCCGATTAAAAAAAGTTCCTGGGACAAAATATTCCTGGTAATTAGGTCTAAATGGGCCAATATGTGATTATATCCCCCGTGAATCTTGTAAAGTTGGTGGTTTAGCCATCTATTATGACACTAATCTTAAACTTATACCCCAAAAAAATTACTGGGTTTGTGTCTTTTGAGGTTCTAGTCAATTTGTTTGAGGTTCTAGTCAGACCTTGTTTTGTCTCATGGAATAGATGTTGTAGATCTCAGCGTTTTCCTCATAATCCAGGAATTTCAGACCACCATTTGATTAAATTTACTGTCACATGTGTTACTCCAATTGGAACCCAAATAGGGAATTTTAAGAGCTGCAATATATATTCTCTGACAACCCAAAGGTTCTTAGATGCCCTTCCTTTCTCAATCTACCATACAAATTATGTCAGAGTTAACACATCTGTGAATGATCTACCTGAAGATTTACACCTAACCCTGTGTAACACCCTGCAGTTATAAACATATTCGCAACATGAAACTTGCTCCCTTGTATACAGAAAACAACAGAACCCAGAAGCAAGAATACTGGAGCGGAAATGGCGTTGGAAGTGTTAGACTAGCTTGAAATGAATTATGAAAATGCACTCACTTCTACTCAGACTATTTCTTCAACCAAAGGAGAAAGAAAATAATTCAAACTGTCTTTTTGATACAGTTGCAAAGTTAACTAAAAAGCTGAATTCCGCAAATGAGGTTGAACTACATTTTGGCAGTAATGAATTCATTTTTTGATGAAAAGATCATTACCATTAGAAAACAAATCACAGCCTCCTCCCTTAAGAATCATCTTTCTCCTAAACTCAACTGTCCTGGGATTATACAGAACAGTCAGGATCCTGGATTAGGAAGGACACTATTTTTTTTCATGTATCCCTTATTTTGCACTAAATTAGTAAAGGCCTCAAAGCCTTGCAGCTATCAACTGGACCCTATGCCAACTAAACTACTAAAGGAGTTACTCACTGTGCTTGGCCCGCAAATGCTAAACATAATGAATTGCTCCCTAGTCTCTTGGTGCATACCAAACCCCCAAAAGTTGGCTATAGTGAAGCCACATTAAAAAAAAACCTTGACCCAGAAAGGTTGAATAACTACTGGCCAATTTGAATCTACCATTTCCCTAAAAAATATTAGAAAAAGTGGTTACCAAGCAACTCAAAGCATTCCTAAAGACTAATAAGACTTACAAAAATCTCTAGTCTGGGTTTAGACCCTATTATAGTACTGAGACTGCACTTATGAAGGTAATAAACATCCGCCAAGATTCATCCGACTAAGGCTGTGCTTCTTTTCTTGTGCTTCTGGGCCTTAGTGCTGCCTTCGATACCACTGACCACAACATTCTTCTAGACAGATTGGAAACCTATATTGGGCTAGATGGACATGTTCTGGCATGGGTCAGATCCTATCTATCGGAAATATATCAGTTTGTATCTGTGGATGGTCTGTCCTCCAAAGAATCAAAGGTATGCTTTGGTGTTCCCCAGGGTTCTGTTTTGGGACCGCTAATATTCTCGCTATATATATTGCCTCTTTGTGATGTCATCCGGAAACACAATGTCAACTGTTACGTCCCCCAGTATAAGTATCTATGTTTCTGTATGCCCTTGTCTGTGTTAGTATTCTGTGGGCTGTGTGTGTTTGTTCTGTTCAGTGTGTCTATTCCCCACATGTGGTGCAGATTCAGTCCTGATTGCAAATCATCTTTTATCAATGACTTCTCCCCTCCCGTTATCCTGTTCACCTGGTTCCACTCAGTAGCTATCCCATCAATCCCTTCCTCTGTTTATATTGTGCCATTTTGTATCTGTCTCTCTCTGGAAAAGCATGCAGTTGCTCTGTCTGTCTTGGTTGTGGTCTGGATTAGTTGTGTTTGTAGTTTGGTGTGAGAGTGAGAGCTCTAGTATTAAGTGTGTGAGTTTGATAGGCCCACTCAGTGTGTAGTTGTGATTGTTGTAAGTACTCAGTATTGTGTAGTGTGCTCTGTATTAGTAGTATTATTATGAACTATTGTCATTAACCTCTGTTTTATTTTAGTCTTCCCATGGGGAAGGGGATGCATTTGGGAATGTGTAGGCCAGAGCTGCCCATGGGCATACATCACCGGTAGGTTAACTTCAGTGTCTATGCACACTAGGTTAGATTTGGCGGACCACCCCCTGTATTTTGGGTAGGGCACCTCACTCATGTGCCAGGTTAGTTTTGTGTACATTAGGTTAGGACAGGTTAGGGGTGAGAACTTTGTTTATTTCCGTGAAAAAGGGAGAAGCTGTCACACTTAGATGGTGTAGATTTGATGGAAGGAGAGGAACTGAGACCAGAATGTGGGAGAAGCATTCTTGATGTTTAATGAACATGAGAATGTAGAAACTGGACTGCACTGGTACTGCTGACTTACCTCGTTCATTGAAACTGCACAATGTCTAAATATAAATTACTATGCTCTTAACTGCGGCATGGAAATTGTTTAATATATATATAGCATACGCCTGGTTCAAACAATGACGCATACATATTGTACGACACTTAACGAGATGAAGGCTCAGTCAAATATGTAAACTCACACAGTAAATTAGCACAGCACAGGTCTCAGAATAGTACATGCATCTCTACTTGCATCAAGCGTTGATGTAAGCATTAACACACGACAGACTGTGCGTTGCCAGGGAATAACCGCACACCTCAGCAGTGTAGAAGGCCACGAGGCTGAAAGCAGAGTGGCTTTCACTGCGGAGGTGTGCGGTTATTCCCTGGCAACGCACAGTCTGGAGTGTGTTAATGCGCTTATAAAACGGTTGCCAACATTTTATTTGTTAAAATTAATGTTTAAATTAGTATTTTTTGCGAAAGAAAATGTCACGAGGCGTGCGGTTATCGTGAAACATTAATGTACCCCCCACCACTCCTTATACTGTTGCCATGTTACTACGCCACAAATCAAGTATAGTTCCTATAAAACTGCTCATTTAGATAGTTTATAACAAGGTCTGAACACTAATGTACAGTTTAATTTAATTGAAATGGCATTCGTTAGCCAGTTTGCTTTAGTGATGCATTTTTATGATATTCAAATGTTTAGGTGATACAGACCTTACTGTCAACATCAATCAGCCTGCTATAGCTACTGTACTGATGACACTATAGTTAACGCAGTCAAGCCAACATCTGTGTGCAGTTTTGCATTGCAAGCGCGTTTCTTTGAATTTTGTTTCTGGACATTTATACATCCCTCAAAAGCCACATTGTGCAATCTTTCCTGGAAACGAAACGTTATGAAAACGGACTTCCATGTAGCTATTATGCAGGTGCTGTCATTAACAGGCTATAATTAATAAAACTATTAATTAGTATTTGTTCCCGGTTATTAGATAGTACAAATACGAAAGTATTTAACTAACTGCTGTACTGCAGTTACGCTGTAGTCTTAAGTATTTGACCAACTGGTAGCCTATATTTTATGAGGTCTCAAGGATTATTAACTGTCTGTGCATAAAAGTGTTATAGCTACTACTCTGCGGAAGTAGATGGTAGTTTCCAAAATATCAACGTATTTATAAATGGTCAAATCTAAAAATTTGATCCTTTCTAGATTTCTCTCTGCTGTCAATTTTAAATTCAGATCTTATGAGTTAGGAGGATTAACACCAGGATTTAACAGGCATCTTGATTACTCATTACGCACTGGTTAGTATTTAGCCAGTGCACCATTCATGCAAAAATGAGTAAACAAGTGCCTACCACACTCCCAGTGCCCAGAGGTCAGCACATTAAACTTAACACAAACACAGTTTAAATAATATAACTAAATACATAACAAATAGTCCATCACACCATCAGTTTATCTGCCACGACAGCCCTATCCAGTCCTGGCCATCGTGACATACCCTGGAAGCCTGTGTTTTGGATATAAAGAATTGGACGACAGAAAATGATTTACTTCAAAACAGAAATGCTAATTTTAGGTCCCAAGAAACAAAGAGATCTGCTGTCAGATCTGGTAATGAATATAGATTGTTGAACAGTTATATCAGAAAAAAAATGGTGTTACGCTGGCCCCAGATCTCTCTTTTGACAATCATGTGAAACATATCTCAAGAGCAGCTTTTTCCCGTCTCCGGAACATTGCAAACATTTTAAACTTCCTGTCATGAAATTATGTAGAAAAATTCATCCATGCATTTGTTACTTCAAAATTGGATTATTGTAATGTTCTCTTTTCTGGCTACCCAGACAGAACTCTAAAAAAATTTCAGATAGTGCTTAACATGGCCACTAGAATACTGACTAGAACCGCAAAATTTGAACATATTACCACAATTCTAGGCTGCCAATTAAGGCTAGGGCTGATTTCAAAGTTTTACTGTTAACCGAAAAAGCACTACATACTGTAGAATTTCCCCTACTTATCTGTCCGATTTGGTGCTGCCACATATACCTTCATGTACATTACATTCACAAGATGCCGGCCTCCTTACTGTTCCTAATTTCAAAACAAACAGCTGGTGGAAGGGCTTTTTCATATGTAGCTTAAATTTTGTGGAATGATCTGCCAACCCATGTGAGAGATGCAGACTCAGTCTCAACATTTAATTCTATGCTGAAGACTAAATTCTCCAGTAAGTTCTATGATATAGTGTAGTCTGGCCCAGGGGGATAAAAGAGTACGGCGGCACTGTTGATGAACCACCCATGCTGGCTTGCCTGGTAGGCTCCCCTCCACTGGGATTTTCTCGCTCCAAGGGCACTGAGGGGCAGAGTCACTGGCCTGCTCATGTTGCCCCATGATTCCCCACACTTGTGGGATGGGAGCACACTATGTGGACTATACTCTACCTTCTCAGGGTGGTTGCGGTCTTTTGGTGTCCCTTTAGTGATGTGGTCTTGGCAATATGGTTGGGTCTGAATCATGACTGTTGAATCCTACTCAAGGTTTTCTTTGTGCAGGACCACGTCTCCAATCCCCCCCTTATTTCAGCCCCAGATGTTTTCCTGCAATAGTTTAGGGACTAGGATCATTCTGTCATTTCTCAGTCCCCAATTAGGTCTGATTGATGTGAACATGTTGATCCTAGGGGACCCAAACCCTTGGAACATGCTTTAGGACCATGTGGCCTGATGACTTCTTCCTGTCTCTGTCCTGTGCCCACATCGCTGTGCTGGTGCCCATGTCACTGCTGTTGGTGATCAAGTTTTCACCATGGTGACTCCAGCTGTACATCTCCAGAGATGTTGTGTTCTCCCTGCCTAAGGCCACTGAGTTGTGTTGATGCTACAAAAGGACTGTGGACACAGCCCACCCATTCTTATCTTCATTTGTGGACAATAATTGAACACTGATAAATAGTGTTGTCACGATACCAAAATTATTGTTTCGATACCGATACCAAGTAAAGAATTGCGATTTCGATACTTTTTTGATACTTTTCCTGAAAAGGGAGAAACACTGTCAAATAACATTGCTGTGCTTTATTTTAAAACCGGGACAACATTCTAATCATATAATAACCTAATATAAATAAGTCACTGACAAATGCACATGCTCTTAGGGATGGGCAGATAGTGATACCAGTACTTGGTATCCACATTTTAAGACATTTTAATGGAAATGTAGAGCTATTCCAGTCCTATGCATATATTTCATATTGATACTTAAATGTAGGCATTTCCTTGAGTATTGTAATATTTTTTACCTATAATTTTACAAATATTAGGCTACATGAAAATAGCAATGAGAAAAACGATTTCGTATTTCGACATTTTAACTCTAATGAACAAATGCTGAGGAAAGCCTTCGTCTTTTGTGTTTCTCTGTTAAGTAGCTACTCAATTTCTATTAATCCAGCCTAGTTTTTAAACGCCGCGGTTCAAACTCAGTTATAAGGACATAAACACAACTATTTTTTTAAATTGTATTAGAGGTCGTTTTCAGCCTCGTAATCTGAACAAACAAACAAACAGCAAGCCGCTGAAGGAACCCAGCACTACTTGAGCTGAAAACAACCAGATCATCTGCATACATCTCCAATCATACACCCAGTGTTACAAAAACATTCAACTGTGAAATGTTGTTGTATGTGGCCCTACGCTAAAGTCAAGTGACGATGCTATAAAAGACAGTTGCGGTTCGTGCGTCACTCCCTTATCCCTCCTACCAGTTCCTATGGCCACTTGACCTGTGCAAATGCAAATAGCAAAACCGGTTTTGGGGGAGAGTAGTTAGTAGAACTGTTTAGAAGTGGACTGTTCCTATAACTAAGTTCCTGTAACTACTTGGTCAGAAAGCAGGTTATGTTGTGACATGGTGTGAAAATTCTCCACATATTTCAGTTGTGTTTTGTTATTAAAATAGTTTTTAGGCATCTCTGATGAGTAGCTAGGACTCCAGTACACAGCATCCCTTGTCCCACCTGCCAAAAACTTCTGGTGTAGACTGAAGTACAGGTAGATAGCTGAAATTTTCAAGACACCAGTACAGTTTTTTCATACAAAAAGAAGTACTGGTACCCAGTGATCTCTGGGCCCCATGAACAAAAACCTGCATGCACCCCAATGATATAATAAACCATACATTTTTCGCTCCTACCAGGTGAGATGGCGTGGATTGTTGTCTTGCTCCACGGTGACTCTCCACCAAGGCTCCCCCAAGGCTCTGTTCTAGGCCCTCTCCTCTCTCTAAACCATGTCCATTGGCTCTGTCATAACCTCATGACTCTCCTATCACTGCTATTGGGGTTGGAGTGAAAGCCTACAGCAGGGTTCATCATCTCCGGTCCTAGAGGGCTGAAACACATCAATTTTTTTATTTTACCTAGTAGTTAATTGCAATCACCTGCTTTCCCAGGTATAAACCAGTCCCTTATTAGAAAGAGAGAACAAAAATCTGAAGTTTTTGACCCCTGGCCTACAGGGTTGTAGCTCTCCAGGACCAGGATTGGTGACTTCTGCTTTATAACATTTGCAGAGTATCACCTTACCTCAACCAAGAAGCAGCACAGGTATTCAAATGGGCACTCATCATCTCATGTCTAGATTGCTGCAACTCACTATTTTAAATTTGTTATTTTAAATAGTGAATGCACTTACTACTGAGTTGTGGTTGTTTCACCTCATTTTGCTTAAATTTATGCAGTTACTATAAATCGCTCCGGATAAGAATGTCTGCTAAATGAAAAAAATTTAAATGTAAACATTGTCCGGTAAGTATTTAATCAAGGTTATTCCTTACATTTGGCTTCAAGACAAAAGTGGAATTTGCATACAAGAACACATTAATTCATTGGCAGATCACTTCTGATGACCTAGATGGATTCATGAAAACTTTCCTTAAATTCCTGCCCAAATAAACGGCTCATAGGACTTAATTATTTGATTTTTTGATTCAAAACAGGAAGCGGACCTCAAATTAAGTTTAGTTTTAATTGATAATTATGAGATGGGCGTGCAAAATTATTCAGCCCCCTTAAGTTAATAATTTTTAGTGCCACCTTTTGCTGCGATTACAGCTGTAAGTCGCTTGAGGTATGTCTCTATCAGTTTTGCACATCGAGAGACTAAAATGTTTGCCCATTCATCCTTGCAAAACAGCTCGAGCTCAGTGAGGTTGGATGGAGAGCATTTGTGAACAGCAGTTTTCAGTTCTTTCCACAGATTCTCGATTGGATTCAGGTCTGGACTTTGACTTGGACATTCTAACACCTGGATATGTTTATTTGTGAACCATTCCATTGTAGATTTTGCTTTATTTTTGGATCATTGTCTTGTTGGAAGACAAATCTCCGTTCCAGTCTCAGGTCTTTTGCAGAATCCATTCTTCCAGAATAGTCCTGTATTTGAATCCATCCATCTTCCCATCAATTTTAACCATCTTCCCTGTCCCTGCTGAAGAGAAGCAGGCCCAAACCATTAAGCTGCCACCACCATGTTTGACAGTGGGGATGGTGTGTTTAGGGTGATGAGCTGTGTTGCTTTTACGCCAAACATAACGTTTTGCATTGTTGCCAAAAAGTTTGATTTTGGTTTCATCTGACCAGAGCACCTTCTTCCACATGTTTGGTGTGTCTCCCAGGTGGCTTGTGGCAAACTTTAAATGACACTTTTTATGGATATCTTTCAGAAATGGCTTTCTTCTTGCCACACTTCCATAAAGGCCAGATTTGTGCAGTATACAACTGATTGTTGTCCTATGGACAGACTCGCCCACCTCAGCTG
>JACXGM010004831.1:12465-36946 GCA_016801145.1 Umbra pygmaea
AAATGAGGGCTGATGACAGACACCTGGGACGTAATCAAAGGAACCATGACAACAACCGTACACAATACAGAAAGGATCTGACTGACATATCACTACAGGGACACTAGGGGGAACCACAACTAAACACACAGGGTAGTAATCTAAACATGAAACACAACACCATACATAGGAGAGAAACTAAAGCCATTAACACACAACTAAACAGTACAAAGCAATCACCGTATAACACAGAATGAAAGACTAATGAAACCTATACACAAGAAACATAGAACTGAAAGGGAACAAATGAGGGCTAATCCCAGCCCTTCCATAGTGGGCTGTGACAGTTAGGTGTTGTATTTAAGTTGGGTGTTTGGTCTTGTTCCCTGTCGTTCATTGTTTAATGTTGCGTGTATCCTGTTACGTGTCTCAGTGCTGTTCTTTTTTATGAACATCTGTTTAGCCCCTTGAGGCAGTATTTACTTTGAGTATTTCAGGAATAAACCCTATTTGGATTATTGCACATTCTTTCGCGCTTGTCTCTTTTCCTTCACTACGCAAAGATTGAACAACCTTTTCAACAAGAGACAGCGAAGGAGTAGCCGCAGATCCGAGGAGAGCCTTCCTCTCTCTCGGCGGGGACTTTTCCGGTGGGACGTTTTTCGGGGGGGTGTTGGCTACATGCTCTCGTTTTTCCTTCGTAACCAGGAGTGAGCAGCCTATCGAGCGGATCTGAGTCACCTCCATGTGGGACGTCGACAGCTCCGACAAGGAGTACTTCTGCATGGAGAACGAGAAGGCTTCCGAGGGCTGCTCCGAGAGGGAGGAGGAGACGGAAGGAGATGTCTACCGGGACGCCTTCAGGAGGGCCTGGAATCTCCTTATGGGCAAGATCCAGGAAGCTAGCCCTCCCGGTAGGTCCCCTAGCAAGCACGTTAGCTTCCAGGCCAACGCGAGTTGACCCCCTGTTAGCTTACAGGCTAACATACACACTAGCTCACAGGCTAGCTTAATTCACCCCGCTAGCTCTCAGACTAGCATTACCAGCCCCACTAGCTCACAGGTTAGTGTTAGCTTCCAGGCTAGCTCCCAGGATAGCTTAATGAACCCCCCTAGCTTTCAGGCTAGCGCCCCTAGTTCTTCTGTTCCTGCCCCTAGGGCCTCTGTTACTGCCACTAGGGCCTCTGTTACTGCCATTAGGGCCTCTGTTACTGCCCCTAGGGCCTCTGTTACTGTCTCCAGGGCCACTGTTATTGCCCCTAGGGCCTCAGTTCCTGCCTCTAGGGCTCCTGTCAAGGAACCTAGGGCCTCAGTTCCTGCCCCTAGGGCTCCAGTCAAGGCCCCTACCCCTATGGTCCAGGGTGTAAGTCCCTGTTCTAGGTCTCCCCGTCGTAGGGCTAGGGCTCCCCTTCCCAAGATGGCCACTGACCCAGGTTATAAGCGGGTCCACGCCCTCAGATATGGGGCCGCCTCTCCACAAGATGGCCGAAGGGCCACCTCTCTACAAGATGGCCACCTCACCACTTTCACCGCCACAGCCTCCAGCAGTCTGCCCACAGCCTCCAGCAGTCTGCCCACAGCCTCCAGCAGTCTGCCCACAGCCTCCAGCAGTCTGCCCACAGCCTCCAGCAGTCTGCCCACAGCCTCCAGCCGTCTGCCCACAGCCTCCAGCCGTCTGCCCACAGACTCCAGCAGTCTGCCCACAGCCTCCAGCAGTCTGCCCACCGCCACGTTCTCCGGCCGCCCGCTCTGCTTCACCCACGCCTGAGCCCCTCCTGGCCACAGGCATGAAGGTCCTACCTACTCAGTTCCCTGTCATCCATTGTTTAATGTTAGGTGTATCCCGTTACGTGTCTCAGTGTTGTTCTTTTGTATGAACATCTGTTTAGACCCTCGAGGCAGTATTTACTTTGAGTATTTCTGGAATAAACCGTATTTGGATTATTGCACATTCCTTCGCGCATGTCTCATTTCCTCCACTACGCAATGGAATACCGTAACACTTAGAGTGTCTTGTCGTACAACCGAACGCCATAGCCAAGCCCTAAACGCTACTTTGATTTATTGCCGATTTAAAAAACAACGAGACCATAATAAAAAAAATGAACAATATTATATATTGCAGATGGCTTAAATCTAGCCATTGAGACCATATATTCATTATGAAAATGTTTACTGAGGTAAAGTTAGAAGTGTCTCTCATTCTCATAGACTATTACAGCTGATACAGCTCTTTTGCAATGAAATGCATCGCCCCCAGCTGGAATTCAGATAGAATGCAGGAGAAGGCACTTCCTCATTTGCTTCACTTTGCCAAACCGGATGCTCACCCTGTGGTCTGGACTCGATCCGTTGTGGAGCAAGTATGCTTGAACAAGTGCTCTTCGGACCAATAAAATTGTCAGGGCGGGCTTTATATGATGATGGACAGATGATCAACAGTAACGTAATCAACAACATCACTAAAGAGCGCTTGGGTTGAATCAACGAAGATGGCTGCTGCTGGAGAACTGAGATGTGTAGATTCTGCCATCTCATCTGTTAAGATATTGACAGCGCAATAATTTTAAAAAAGGTACAGAGGACCGCGATCAAGACATTTTTGATCGGAAAGTATAAAGTTAAGCATAAAGTGTAAAATATTCTGACTAGAATCTGAGTATGACAATTTCAGGCTAGTTGAAACGCTCCATATTCACAGCCAAATGGAGCAGTATAAGACTCATATTCTGACTAGAATCTGAGTATGACGACGTCAGGCTAGCAATATCCTATACTTAATTTGCAATTTCACTTGCAATGATTTCACTTTTTGATCCATCACCATGGTTAAAAAGAAAGAGGATTCAGTTGAAAAGAGACATGGTTGTTGACCTACACAGACATGTTTAAGGCCACTAAGCATATTCAGGGCAATAACTTACAAGTTGCAAATTTACAAAGAAGAGGACGCACATTCAGGAAGATGATGAGGATTGCAAAGAACCAGAGGTGGACAAAGTACTTAGTAAAAGTACTTTTCTGAGTAACTTTGAGTTCTCAAGTTTTGGAAAGGCCCTACTGAAGACCAAAATAATCAGGTAAAGGGAGTTCATAACTTACCGGTGACCATGATTGATATTTTCTTGACTCTTTCTATTTGTTTTATCGGTCACTGTAAGGATATTACCTCCCTTTACCTTTTAATTTTGGTCTTGTAGGGACTTCCCAAAACCTGTAAACTCAGAGTTACTCAGAGAAGTACTTGTACTCAGTACTTTGTCCACTTCTGCAAAGAACAATCCAAGGACCACAGTTTCAGAACTGCACAGTGGGATATTGGTGTTATCAAGTGTAAAGATTAACTTTTTTTAAGTGTAGGCTTTCAGTCCGTGTCCACTGTATTGGGTCCACATGCTAAATGCATTAGCATTAGCATTCACCCTGATAGCTCCCCTGGCTACTATGCTAACATTCGTCTTTATATTACATTAGTAATATTTCGCAAAAAGTCAAGCTCAAATTGATTTACAAGGTTTTTTTATACTGAATGGGGAGATGAGTCTTTTGAGACACATATATCCTAATAATCTGTTAGAATTAAGATTACTCTATGTAGTGTCTTTGTCTACAGTATATGGATGTGTGGCTAACTGGCTAAATTCATTGTCTGAGGGTTTCATCCTTCAATCTAGCTAGGAGATTGTGTAAATTCTTGGAAGAATGAACATGAAAAAATAAAAATCCCTAACAGAGTACTGCTAACTCTGTTCTATTTAAAGCCAGGGTGGTTGTATAATTTTTGGTGCGATTGTTTGCAAATAACGAACAAAAGACGAGTTAGAGCAACATTATGACATGACCTTCCCGTGTATACACTGTAGCCAGTTTGTGTCTTTCATCTTTGTCCATGTGCATCTCTACTACTATTTTTCACAAAACAATTTCCACAGACACACCAGTGGCCTACCTCACCCTATTTGTCCTGGATTATCTCTACTTTTGCTATATTCCTGACCCCTCGACAGATATCAGCTAATGGGTGAGTGGTTTACTGGCTAAGTTCATTGTCTGAGTTATTATTAGCTTCAATGTAGCTATCAGTGTTTGTGTAAATACTTGGAGGAACAAACGTAAAATAATAAAAATGCCTAACAGAGTACTGCTGACTCTGTTGTATTTAAAGTCAGGGTGGTTGTATACGTTTTGGTGCAATTGTTTGCAAATAATGACCGAAAGATGAGTTAGAGCAATTGTTGAGTGGCTAAATGGCTAAGTTGGTTGTCTACTAGTTTTCTGCTAGCAACACTTCAGATGATGTCATATGTTAAGTATAATGAGAAAAACATTCAAAATTAAAGACCGAAGGTCAATGCATGTTTACCTTTATCTTACCTTTACCTCTATTTTACCAGGCAAGTTGACTGAGAACACTTTCATTTGTAGCAACGGCCTGAGGAGAAGGCAGGGGGAGGCGAATGGATGTGCTAATTTAGAGATAGGGATGATTGGTAATTTGTCCAGGACAAAGGGGTTAACACCCCTGAAGAGTGGAATGGGATCTGTAGTGACCACAGAGAGTCAGGACACCTGTTTAACGTCCAATCCGAAAGACGGCACCCTACACAGAGCAGATGTCCCCTTCACTGCTTTGGGGTATAGGGAATGATCTTTAGACCAGAGGGAAGAGTGCCCCTACTGGCCCTCCAACAACCCTTTCATCAGCACTGGTTTCTCATCCAGGGATTAACCAGGCACGACCCTGCTTAGCTTTAGATGCAAACCAGCAGTGGGATAAAGGGCGCTATGCTGCTGGATATCAAAGTGTATAACTCTTAAATTAGGTTAGTTAACTCTAGAAAAAGGCCAGTTTGAAGCATGTAGAAAGATTGAGTAGTGTTGAAAAATAAAAATATATTTAAAAAAGTATTTGAAAACAATGGTTATGCATACATTACCATGCTTGCCTATGCAGATTGCTCTATAACAGCAAAACTATAACTCGTGCCAAATCATGTGCAGTGGATAAATGTTCACTATGATGTATTTAATCCAACTATAATGTCAAATCCTCAGGCACTTAAGGCAGTATAGCCAGCAACACAAAAACAGGGACCCACGTCACTCTCCCATTCAACTCACTGTAGGCCATAATTGCATAAGCAGATTGCTCTATAAAAACTAAACCATCGCTCATGCTGAATCATGTGTTATGGATAATACTATATTTAAACATTTTATTTATTCTGGAATTTTGCAGATTTGAAGCGAGCAGATACACACTAGCGTTCAAAAGTTTGGGGTCAATGTTTTTATTTTATTTTATTTTTTTCTCCTTTCCAATTTCCCCTAATCCTGCCTGTTATCGAGAGCTCTGCAACTTCTTGCCCAGATCTGTGGGATATGAGTGGCATGCACACGGTTCATCCAACCACGTCGCCCAAAAATAAAGCTGTCAATGGCTGCAACCACATTTTTTAGATTGCAAGTTGTGAAAATTGCTTGAGTGATGACTGGGGTGCAATCAAATTAGCGGTTTCTCTGAAATGCAGGGGTCTAGTTATTAATGTTTTCAGTGATTTGCAATGTTTCTCACCTCAGTGACAATTGTTGACTGGTAGATCTCTTTGCTGTATTTCCAGCCATCCAAGCAGCTCTCTAGCTGTATTTCACTCACGTTGACATCAATATTCGGAAGGACATTTAGGCGAGAGTAGTTTCTAACTGTCTCCAGATTGAGCCTTAAGCAAGAGCTATGCTGTGACACACCGTTTAGTGTCTCCATGGGAATGGTCACGTTTCTCCACTTCTCGCTGATATTAAACTGCTCAGGAATATTGCATTCATGTGCTGGTGTGTCAGCTACAAACACTATATAGATACCAGTAAACCCATTTGGGACGATGCTGATGGCCAACACAAGAAAGATTGTCAGTTGAAAGGGGCCCCATGTCCCCAAGAAAGATGTGATTTCATCATAATTCCTCATGTTGCTTCAGAGTCCAGTAAAGTCTTCCCTGTCCGCTCTCCACAGCTGAGTCACCTTGCCGTAAGTTTGTTGGACAGCATGTATGTTGCCACCTGACATCGGGAACAAGCAGCAAGACAATCTTGTCTTATTATCCAGCCTTTTATCTTGGAGGCATTGAGATAACATTATATCATCTCATCTCTTGACCCCAATGTGTATTGGTAATATATTGAAAGGCCAATAAAAGGGCAGTGTTAATCATTCCAGGATCTCAGACGGTCTTAACTGAAGTGTGTTGAAGTGTGCGTCAGGACCGTGGTGAAGTGAATTTAAGTTTATTGCCTTGAACACAAAAAAGGTTGATGGGTACTGTAGAAGTTCCACTGGATACTTTCCCCCCATCATGACACTATGAAGACAGGTCACAACTCTTTAGTTTAAAATGCCTCTATTCTCTTATCATGTTTCTTTTGAGATATTTAGAAAGAGAATAACAAACATGTTTCAGGATGGTTGATACAGATATTTGCCAGATCTTAATACCAAGAGTCTAAATGTAATGACATTTTGAACATGTTGCTACTTGGTAACTCTTATGTATGAAATTTTCTCTTGTTTTACGAAGTCTAATGTTCACCTCGTTGCTCATTTCTTGTTGAATGGGATTAATGATTGGCCAGGACTCACACTTGGTCTGAAAAGAGTGTTGAGTGTCTTTAGCATAAAGTCGGCTTGTGCCATGTTATGAAGATGTGGATGGATGCTCAAGCTGCAAAGCTAAACACTAATCCAATTTTTAGCCCTTAACTTGACTACTCACATTACATAATAAGGTGTGAAATGTAAATGTAACTGTCAGAACTATCCTTGTCAGAATAATCATGTTATTTTTCTGTGGAAACCTTTTTCCTAAATGAAGACTATTTGGGAAATACTGTTATTTATCTTGTTGAAAGGTAACAGAAATGTGTAAGAATTGGATTGAACTCTGAGTCACTTAAGCAGCCTGTTCAACAGCAATTTATCAATGAAGAAATATGTTGAAAGCATCTCTCTCCAAAAAATGTAGCTTTATTTTCTTGTGTCCTACTCATGACAGTGAGGTCACTGTGTTAACACTTTGCCTGGTCTCAAGTCTGTTTAGACTACCTTGCAAGCTGCTTGTCAATCATTGTTCTACATAAGTCAGTGATGTGTAGTAAATAACGATGTGGGGAAAAGTGCAATTTCGAAACTTCTGACATTTAAAGGTTACAATTTTTATTCGAGGTTTGAAAAATTTAAATAATTTGCTACATTTAAATTTACACTTGTATGGTTCAGCATTTACAATGTATCACAACAACAAAAGGTTAAGGGTTACTAGCGGTACTCTCGCATTTAGTGGGATCAATCAGATAACTATTTATCTTCAATATTTTGATTGTTCATAGACCACAAAAAACATTAATTACAATAACTAACTATAAGTGTTTAATAAAATAAAGGCTTTCAGTACACTTTACAAAATGCTTTAAAACAGTTTAACTCAGAGCAACAAGAAAAAAGCAAGTCTAACAAATCATTTCCAGTCCCTGGAACAACCTTTTAAGTCCACCTACTGTAAGTAATTATAAAATGTTTAAAAGTCAGGACAGCACCTAATCAACAGGGCTCAAAATTAACTTTTTCATCCACCAGCCAAACGGCTAGTGAAAGTTTAAATTTTACCAGCCACTCAATAGATTACTATTGTTTTTTTGGCTGGTGAGTGAAGCAAATCTACCAGCCACCTGCATATTTTAGCAGCATTTGGCTGGTAAATGGTGCTAAATTTGAACCCTGCTAAACAAAAGTAATTTAGGAAACTTCAGCTTTATCTTCCATCAGGTACACAGTAATGCTGTAATACTCTTTAATTCCAAGTAAATTTTATTAGCTTTCCTAATTTCTCATTATAGATTTCTTTATAGGATACTGTAGTAAAGTCTATGATACTGTGGTCATCTGGTGCATTGAATGTCATGGAGAATATCCAGTTTTGCTGGGTAATAACAATGCAAGAAGAGATAACTGGGCAATCCAGTGTTTCTAAAATTTTACTTCATTAAATACAGATTGGGTATTGCCTTTTTTCTTCTGGAAACTGTTTGGGTCTTTTCTGCACAACCTGTGAAGGATACAATATGAAATCAAATACAATTGTAACATAACAAATACTTATATAAAGTAACTGCCCTGTAAAAATCTATATTTCTATTCTAAGTTGACATACTGTTAACTCATACCATAATAATGTCGTAATCATATATATTCTAATACATGTTCAATAAAGAATGACCAGCAGGGTGTATTAAAACTGTATGTGTAAATGGAAATGTGCACTGTAAAAACTTACATTGACCGAACGCAATAATAAGGTAGGTAGAAGGACTTCAACATGTTTCACCATGGGGTGATCACGTAGAATAACTTTGTATTGATTTGCAGTGACCCTTCTCTCTAAGTGGACCCAAACCATGCCAGGAAAATGTCCTCACTTATTTAGGTTTTACCTTTAATTTGTCACCACCTGTCCATCCACACTGTTGAGTTGTTGGGGTAAACCCAAACAATCCTTCACAGAGCATTTACTAGAAGTTGCTTTTTAACGGTGACCTACCAAGACACACCGGGCAGGTAATTTAATTTAGTGTTTGAATGTGGTGCATACCCTTTGAATTGCTGCATCTGCTCCACTGTCTCTGGTAGAACTTTGCGGAATGTCTCTGGCAGGAGGAGGTTGCCAGCTGACACAACGATCGTCATGCTTCCCATTATAATGTAGGGGAGGTATTTGTTAACGCTGCCTGTGAAACAAACAGTGTTGGGGAACGTTACTTTAAAAAGTACCGTACTTAGTTACTTCTCCAAAATGTTACTCTGATTCAACTACTTTAGGTTACTTTTTAAAATGCTTTTTACATACAGTTGTATGCAGAAGTTTAGGCACCCCTGACAATATTGCACATTTTCTGTTAATCCAATGAACCTCATTTCCCTACTGAAATATTATTGTGTCCTTCAGTTATTTGATAGATCAAAATGAAATTGCTGATCCAAGCACCCAAATATTTATAAATGAAAATCATGGAATTTGGAAATGTAACTACGGGTAATTACTTGAACTGTGAAAGTAACAGGTTAGGTAACATTTTTACAAGTAACGTGTTATATAGACCGTATATATTACTGGACGTAGCATGTGTGATGTCACCCATTTGTTTGTGGAGATCTGATTTCAGTAATCAAATTTGCCATTACAGGCCCAGACATCTTGGTTGCGGATGTGACGATTTTAGACAAGAGGGAGGAGTAATCTAGCTAGCTAACTGATATTAACTGGATGCTAACATTGGCTAACAAAAAACATTATTAAAACAGAATGTAAAACAAAATGTTACGTTAATTACTGGACTGAACTGCCGAATCTTTTGAGTGTCTTGTCGTATATCCAAACGCCATAGCCACGCCCTAAAACACCCCCTGATTTATCGCCGATTTAAAAATCAACAATACCATAATTGAATAAAATGAACATCATTCTGTATTGCAGAAGACTTAAAACTAACGATTGGGACCATAAACTCATTATGAAAATGTTTACTGAGGTAATAAATCAAGTGTGAAGTGGGTCTTTCATATACTTCTAAATTGAATAATGCATAGATGACATATGATGAGAATGTGTCTTGTCCAGCCCAGTGTAGGAAGGATTATTAGGAACACCCGTTCAATTTCTCCTTAATACAATGATCTACTCAACCAATCGCATGGCAGTTGCTTCAATGCATTTAGGGGTGTGGTCCTGGTCAAGACAATCTCCTAAACTCCAAACTGAATGTCAGAATGGTGATTTAAGCAATTTTGAGCATGGCATGGTTGTTGGTGCCAGACGGGTTGGTCTGAGTATTTCACAATCTGCTCAGTTACTGGGATTTTCATGCACAACCATTTCTAGGGTTTACAAAGGATGGTGTGAAAAAGGAAAAACATCCAGTATGTGGCAGTCCTGTGGGCGAAAATGCCTTGTTGATGCTAGAGGTCAGAGGAGAATGGGCCGACTGCTTCAAGCTGACAGAAGGGCAACTTTGACTGAAATAACCACTCGTTACAACTGAGGTATGCAGCAAAGCATTTGTGAAGCCACAACACGCACAACCTTGAGGCGGATGGGCTACAACAGCAGAAGACCCCACCGGGTACCACTCATCTCCACTACAAATAGGAAAAGAGGCTACACTTTGCAAGAGCACACCAAAATTGGACAGTTGAAGACTGGAAAAATGTTGCCTGGTCTGATGAGTCTCGATTTCTGTTGAGACATTCAGATTGTAGAGTCAGAATTTGGCGTAAACAGAATGAGAACATGGATCCATCATGCCTTGTTACCACTGTGCAGGCTGGTGGTCGTGGTGTAATGGTTTGGGGGATGTTTTCTTGGCACACTTTAGGCCCCTTAGTGCCAATTGGGCATCGTTTAAATGCCACAGCCTACCTGAGCATTGTTTCTGACCATGTCCATCCCTTTATGGCCACCATGTACCCATCCTCTGACGGCTATTTCCAGCTGGATAATGCACCATGTCACAAAGCTCGAATCATTTCAAATTGGTTTCTTGAACGTGACAATGAGTTCACTGTACTAAAATGGCCCCCACAGTCAACAGATCTCAACCCAATAGAGCGTCTTTGGGATGTGGTGGAACGGGAGCTTCGTGCCCTGGATGTGCATCCCACAAATCTCCATCAACTGCAAGATGCTATCCTATCAATATGGGCCAACATTTCTAAAGAATGTTTTCAGCCACGTAGAATTAAGGCAGTTCTGAAGGCGAAAGGGGGTCAAACACAATATTAGTATGGTGTTCCTAATAATCCTTTAGGTGAGTGTATATTGGGTATTGTGAAGTGTAGCGCCACCCCCTGTTCTACTGGTGCGATCCAAGTTGATTGAGAGACCGGCTGGTCTGATTAGAGATTGCTTCCAGCCGGTCTCCGTTCATCTCTATGTAATGCCTAAGTGGAACAGGGGATGGCGTGAGTCATTGATTATCTGTTACTGTGGTGTGCTGATGTTCGGGAGGTTTACAATATTTTACGTAAGTTGTGAAAAAAGAGCTCTTATATGCAGGCTTTATATGTATGGTAGCTTCAGTGTCTATGCCACTGTGAGAGCATAAGGAATAGCTATATGTATATCTATACTCATTGTGCGACTCGCCTTCAGTGTCACCTGCAACTGCCTGAGTTTGTTGTGCATTTCCTGGATCTAAGTAAACTGCAATCAACTATCTACCTGCCTTGGTCTCCCTCTCTTTACACAAACCACACGTTTAATTGCGTGACAGAATGATACAGGATGACATTCTGTAATATGTATCTGCCATGGAAATACGTGAATCCTGATTGTATCCGATGATGTATTAACATAATTGAAATGTTATGTCTGTGATTGTACCTAGGTAGATTACATATGGCGCCGCAATAGTCCCGAGCCGAGCTGCTGAAGAACACATTCCAACGCCAGCACTCCTGACTACAGTGGGGTATATCTCTGCAGTGTAGATGTAAACCACAGTGAAGCACACAGTGAAGGCAAACTTCCCAACCATCTCTGCAGCTATAGCAACACCTTGGAGATCTACAGGCAGACAAAAAACATTTTGGGTTATATGTGATTGGATCTCAGTACTAGCCTGCAACAGTTAAAGATGTAGTCTGTGATTTCCTGCACTGTTTTTCCAAAAAAAGTTCTCTGAACGTTGTCCATAATGTCATGTACCAGCCACTTCCTTTGAAGTATGAAATTTCATAGCAAACTGAGGTATGATTGTGATTTTAGTAATATATTACATATATACAGTATAAACAACATATTACACATCCAGCCCAAAATGGCAAGTTAAAAAAATGTTGTTAATCACAAAATTCCAAAACTGCAACTTTAACCCTTGCTGATTTCTTTTTTTTAAATGCCTCCTAGTTCATGGGTTATGCTTAATATTGAATGTTATATGAACTATATAAATTCTAGTCAATCCCACCATATTTTTAAACAATGTTTATTTTACTGACCGAATCGGGAATGTGTTAAAGAATTGTGATATAATATAGGATTGTAAAATCAAACAATCAAATACTTACTGTTTGGGATAAATTGGATTACAAACAGCATCCCTCCTCCTAATAAGAGGAAAGTAGCCAAAAGTGGTCTTCTTTGACATTTTCTGAGGAGAATTGTAGATACAACATATGCTGGGACCTCAGTAAGAGCTGAGAAGAAACAGTTCAAATGAGGATCTCCACTTAAATTGGAGGTGTTAAGTGAGAGTCCATAATATCCGATGTTCACTGCCATCCTGAAAACACACAATAACCAAAAGCATTAATAAAATTAAATATGATCAAGAAATCACAAATAAAGAGTTTTTAGTATACACTGTGTGCACAATTATTAGGCAAGTCAGTATTTTGACCATATCGTCATTATTATTATGCATTTTCCAACTCCAAGATGAATGGATTTAGGAATACAGGTGATGTATACAGTATGTGAGTATCCTGTAACCCGGTCCTGTAACATTAACACTGGCAGTTACCTCATATCCAATTCCAATCTGATTTCTTTTGTTTCTACTTTTGTGGCACATAAAAAAATATTCGAAGTGTATGTTGTGTAAAAGAAAGTGTAAAAATACAAATACACCGTGTGCACAATTATTAGGCAAGTTTTTTTTACCATATCATCATTATTATGCATATGTTCCAACTCCAAGCTGCATAAACAGGAATGCTTATTGGATGTAATGCGGGAGGGTGTGGCCTAAGGAGATCAACACCCTATATCAAGGTGTGCATAATTACAAGCCAGCTTCTGTTCCTCTGGCTAAATGTGCCAAAAACGTTATTTAACTGACTCAGAAAAGTCAAAAATTTGAAAATGTCTTTCAGAGGGATGACGAACTTTTGAAATTGATAAGATATTGGGGTGTATTCACAAAACCATGAATCATTTTGTTGCAAATAGTCAACAGGGTTGCAAGAAATGTGTTGCGAAAAAAAGATGCAAATTAACTGCAAAAGATTTGTGAAGACTCAAACGTTAATCTACCAAAAACCCATTATTCTCCAGTGCTGTCATTTTCCAGAACTGCAACCTACTGAAGGCTACCCGACCACCACTGAACAAGACACATAAGTTGAATCTTCAAGACTGGGCCAAGAAATATCTGAAGACCGATTTTTCAAAGGTTTTATGGCCTGATGAGATGAGAGTGACTCTAGACAGACCAAATGGATGGGCCCATGGCTGGATCAGTAATGGGCACAGAGCTCCACTTCGACTCAGATGCCAGCAAGGTGGATGTGGGTTACTGGTATGGGCTGGTATTATTAAAGATGAGACAGTTGGACATTTTTGGGTTGAAGATGGACTCACATTCAACTCCCAAACCTACTGCCAGTTTTTAGAAGACACTTTCTTCAAGCAGTGGTACAGGAAAAAGTCTAAAATCATTTTTATGCAGGACAATGCTCCTTCGCATTCCTCGAAGTACTCTACTGTGACTATCCAGTTAAGGCCTTAAAGATAAATGAATAATGACAAGGCTCCTTTCCTCACTTGACCTAAACCCTAATGAGAACTTGTGGTCCCTTCTTAAATGGTCCATTTACAGTGAAGGTAAACAGTACACCTCTCTGAACAGTGTCTGGGAGGCTGTGGTTGCTGCTGCACAAAAAGTTGATCATCAACAGATCGAGAAACTCACAGACTCCATGAATGGAAAGCTTATGACTGTTATTGAAAAGAAAGGTGGTTATATTGGTAACTGATTTGTTTTGAAATGTCAGAAATGTTTATTTGTACATTTTCAGTTGCTTGTTTATTATTCTGACTATAACAGATGAAAGTCAACAAGTGAGATGGGAAAACGTTCATTTTTCATTTAGTTGCATAATTATTCTGCACACTAATAGTTGCCAAAAAAATTGTGCACACATAGATTTTTGATTGATTGATTGAATTTTTATTTTATTTTAGTAAAAAACATAAAAATCAATTCCTACAGAAAATAATAATACAAATAACATGCCTGAAAAGGAGTGGGAAGAATTATGCACTTATCTAATCCCACCGCTTCCTCATAATAAGTTTTTGATTAATTAACAAGTTATACAGTTACTCTTTGTAAATAGTTAATGCAATTTTTTCTGACTTAATGAAACAGCATTGAACTAGATTTCCTTTTAGCTATCTTAACTACAGTATGTCATTAAGGAATTTATAATTGTTTTTTCTATCATAAAATATAATTTAAAAAAAGAACAAAACCCTTTTTCCTCTTTGCCCTTTTCATGAAGGTCTTCCAAATCTTCCAAATATTTTTGTATATAAATATTTGTATTTATTTACATTTATATTACTATATGTTCTCTGAAGAAATCCAAGACCTCAATTTTACTTTCTTAACTATTCATGTTTGAGGTGTATTTACATTTTGGATTGACCGAGAGCACTGTAGTTGTTCAATAATAAAAAATAAATCCTCAAGAATACATCTTGCCTAATAATTGTGCACACAGTGTATAAAAAATGTTTTGACTGCAGTGGGCATTTGTGTGTGTCCAAGATATTTCTTTAATGAAATCTAAACATGATTACTATCTCTGTGAAAACTTAGCCTGGGCGAAGCACTCACCACAAAAATAAACAGACCAGTGTGATGCATCTAGTGTTGCTGGTTCTCACAACATCAATCATGCTGTATTTCTTTGTAGGTGGCGAAGCTACGTCCAACTGTTGTTGATTTAATAAGCATCTGTTAAGTACAACCATACAATGTCTGTAACATTCTGCCCTACCTTGCTACCGTGCTAAGCGGACAACATTTCCGCTAAACAACATTGTATACTAATGAAATTAAGTGGAACAGATAGAGATGTTCTTTTGGACATGTTGTTACTTTCATCGGGGCTGAACTAATATAGTCGGCTGCATTTATCCCACAGACACAGTAATCGAAACAAACCTCAGTGTCTTCAAAGATGATCTCAGGTGCTGCGACTCTGTTCCTCCTGGCAGCTTCTCTCAGAATGGCCTCTGCCTCCTCCACTCTACCTTGAGAGAGCAGCCATCTTGGAGACTCTGAGATAAACCTGAGACAGACAAAAGTCTTATAGTAAAGTGAGAGACAGTGCTAATGTTTTTTTAGGATGTTACATTTTTGACTAGCTTTATAAGTTACTTGCATACCACCAGAGTGGTATATACACCACGGATAAACTGGACAGGATGATGAGCAGTGTTCTCCATTCTCTCATTGCATAGGCAATCCCCGGCAATATCATGTAACCTATACAGTAGTGCAGAAAAGCTCCCAGAGTGGTGAAGATCTCACGCATGGATTTACTTAACACCTCTGTTCCTGTTGAAGACCATTGAAAACTCAATTTATATTTACAGAAATATTTTATCATATGAAAGCTTCAATATCTGGCAAACTTTATATTTGCCAAGGAGTTAAGATGGGCATTTTTTGCATTGATAATCGATCTAATTTCCCTTTCAGTTACCAGATTTGAAAATATGTTTTTTGAATATTTAAAAAATATAAAAAAATCTGTTTTAACAGGACTATCATTTTTTGGACAATATACCTATAATGCTTTGTTACATAGAAAGGACACATAAAAATGCACAATTTCTATCTAAGACCGGCTGGTGCGTACCCATTGAGTACATGGTGGAAGCACAAGTTAGTCAATGTATTTCCTATTCAGAGGGAAAAATAAGCACTGCATAGTGTATGGGATTATTGTCCAATCCAACCCAAATGTTTTCAAACTGCTCATTAATTATGTTTGTGAGTAAAAAAATAAAATCAATGATAAAGATGGGCATCTCTGAATACACCCTACAAATCAGAAACTTAGTTTAGTTAGTTTCCATTTTCTCCTTCAGTTTCCTCAAGAAAATGGAAACATTCAGTATTCAGGGAGGTCATATATACAATATTAAAACTAGCACCTTATGCATTTTGTTTACACCTATGTTAGGTAAATACATACCAAGTACAAATGCAGAGAGATAGAGTGATATTGAAGAGCCCCCAACAACTGTGAATACAATGCAGAAAACCTCCCATGAAGGAGAGAATGCCTGAGTGAACAAAGACAGTGTCTGTACCGCAAGAGCGCCAAAGACAACGTTCTTTCTTCCAAACCTAAAGAAAAAAGGCAAGGGTATTAATAAATAGAAACTGCTTAAATCTAAGAAATCATCATTAATTTAAGACACACAAAATGTTTGTCACCAGAGGGCGCTGCAGTGCTTTGTATTTGGCTTGGATTTATATAGATCCGGGAATCTTCAACATATGTCCTTCTCACATGCAGTGTGTAATGTACAGGTAGAGGATGTGAAGCATACATGTTGGTGACATATGTTACTGGAGAGGACAAACTGTACCTGTCAGACAGCAGACCTGACACCAAGGATCCAATCAGGAAACCAATGAATAAGGTTGATGAGGCAAAAGGAGCTTTCCACTCATTATCACAGACAAGGTCCCACTGCAGAAAAACACAGCCAAAATCTTACTGGAGAAAAAAAAACACAGACAAACACCTACTACAGGAAAACATTCTGTAGATTACAGGCTCCTGTATCAAATGCATGCTGTTACATGGTTGGTTCATGAGCACACTTCACTTACTTTACAGTGTCAACCAGACGTCACTTGAACCTCTAGTTTTGATCTTTAAAAGTTTCAACTAACATGCGTTTTTACACTATGGGAATAAACGTTACCAAATACCTGTTCATTTATTAACATTAGTACAATATTCTTATAAAAGTTTGATATATGTTTGTTTAAGGATGTATTGGTAATTAAGCAAGAAACATCATCAATATAGTACAACTATATTACTAATTGCTCACCAAATGTTTGTGGCACACTCACCTCAGTGTCTATGGCGGACTGGTAGATGTCTTTACTGTAAATAATGTGGGTACACTCACCTCAGTGTCTATGCCGGATTGATAGATGTCTTTACTGTAAATAATGTGGGTACACTCATTTTAGTGTCTATGGTGGACTGATAGATGTCTTTACTGTAAATAATGTGGGTACACTCACCTCAGTGTCTATGCCGGATTGATAGATGTCTTTACTGTAAATAATGTGGGTACACTCATTTCAGTGTCTATGGCGGACTGGTAGATGTCTTTACTGTAGCTAATGTGGGTACACTCACCTCAGTGTCTATGACGGACTGTTAGATGTCTTTACTGTAAATAATGTGGGTACACTCACCTCAGTGTCTATGCTGGATTGATAGATGTCTTTACTGTAGATAATGTGGGTACACTCACCTCAGTGTCTATGGCGGACTGGTAGATGTTTATACTGTAAATAATGAGTGTACACTCACCTCAGTGTCTATGGCGGAGTGATAGATGTTTTTACTGTAAATAATGAGGGTACACTCACCTCAGTGTCTATGCTGGATTGATAGATGTCTTTACTGTAGATAATGTGGGTACACTCACCTCAGTGTCTATGGCGGACTGGTGGATGCTTTTACTGTAAATAATGCGGGTACACTCACCTCAGTGTCTATGGCAGACTGGTAGATGTGTTTATTGTAAATAATGTGGGTACACTCATTTCAGTGTCTATGGCATACTGGTAGATGATTTTATTGTAAATAATGCGGGTACACTCACCTCAGTGACTATGGTAGACTGGTAGATGTCTTTACTGTAAATAATGTGGGTACACTCACCTCAGTGTCCAATGCGGACTGGTAGATATCTTTACTGTAAACAATGTGGGTACACTCACCTCAGTGACTATGGTAGACTGGTAGATGTCTTTACTGTAGCTCCATCCATCTAAACATCTTTCCTGCTCTATCTCTGTGAGGTTGACATCCAATCCTGGGATGTAACCCAGAGCTGACAGGTTTCTGACCACATCCAGCTTGTATCTGCTGCACTTGCTCTCTTTCTCGTATCCATTCACCACCTCCATGGGAATGATAGCTTTTCTCCATACCTCACTCAGGTTGTTTGAGTCTGGGATGAAACAGTTGTGTGGGGGAGTTGCTCCAACAAAAACAATGTACAGCCCAATGAATCCAGTGGAGATAAAAATAACATTCAGACGAAGGAATGTGGCATAGAAGTAAGGTCCCTTCTGCCCCATGAATGCAGTACTGTCATCATAATCTCCCATTCTTACAGGCGTTCTAGAGTTGTGCCACCTCTCAGAGAAGTAAGAGTTGGTGAAGAGTTAAGATGGAGCAATTGCTAAACAGGGCAGAGTTCCAAACTCCTGTGTGCAGACAAGAGTAAGACCTGGGCCCCTCAAAAACAAGTCACAGAGCACAGCTGGTACATTCCCCCTGTCGTATAGAGTTGGTCCCACTGCTAATCCACAGCAGGGAGTGATTATATAAATGAAAAGAAAGAAAAACATGTTGAACACCAGTAGAAGACCTCTGACTCGTTACTTCTGATTGAGCTACATACAAATCCATAAATGTGTCAAATGCTTACAAGTTGAAGTTTGATTTACTCAAAATATGTAAATAATTATACAAGAATATACTGTAATACAGTACATACAAACATAATGGAACCTATCACAGTGTGTACAAACCTAAATTAATGTAAGCTACATTGAAAAAGGTACAATGCTATAATTACCATACTTACTTTGTTGCTTCATTAATTTTTGACCGTCTTCAAACTAATATGCTCAGCTAGGGTTTCCACCTGATATAACCTCCCTACTGAGAGGTTGGATAGGTTTATTAACTCACAATCAGCTGTTACATCCATTAATATATGACAAGATTATATCCCTGCGTAAACAATTACTGCAGTACAGCAGTACCATTGGGGCTGTCACCTGACTGGCAAATCTGAGTGGATTGTAATAACGCCCTGAAGGGCTGGACAGAGTATTTTTGCAGGGTGCTTTGAAGGAACCTAGTTGTCATATGACTTTCAAACAACTCCTCATCTTTAACCATGAAGTGATTGTTGTTGATGGAAAGCGTTGATGGAATTTGGGGACCTCTGTTCTTAGCAGCAGATAACATTTTTCTCAAGCTATATTGATGTCAGGTTAACACAACATAGAGTAGCTGTCTTCCACACGAAGAAGTGATCATTTTGTCTCTTGACTGTTTTAATCAACTATAAATGAAAGGGCAGATTATAATCTCTTGAGTGGATAGTATTACTGGATTGACTGTTTGTTGATCATTAATTTGGATGGACTTTGTTTTCAGTTCGGCCACACACAGTACATCACAAAAACATTACCAAGTATTGCTAGGTGTATTCTAAAAGCAATGCATACTGTACATACACTACAATGTTAAAAGGCAAATGTATTGGTCCTAAAATAACAATACCAAATTGTGTTTTTTGCGGAATTTTTAAGACATTTTGAAATACTTCCTTTGAGTTTCTTTTGTTTATACTGGATGCCTGTTATCTCAAAATTGGCATAGCACTGCCCTGGATTTGTATTAGATAAAACCATAGATTGTATATTACTGGATGGACCATGTGTGACATCACCCATTGGTTTGTGAATATCTGATTGGGGTCATCGAATTTGCCGTTACGGGCGCAGACATCTTGGTTGCGGATGTGATGATTTTAGAGGAGAGGGAGTAGTAATCTAGCTAGCTAACTGATATTAATTGGGATGCAAATGAAAAACAGTATTCAAACAAAATGTAAAACAAAATGTAACGTTACTTACCGGAAAACTGAACTGCCAACTCCTTTGAGTGTCTTGTCGTACAATCGAACGCCATAGCCACGCCCTAAACGGCCCTTTGCTTTATTGCTGATTTTAAAATCAACAAGACCATAATTAAAAAAATTAACATCATTATAAATTGCTGAAGGCTTAAATCTAGCGATTGAGACCATATACTCATTAAGAACATGTTTACTGAGGTAATAAATCAAGTGAGACATATCTCTCATTCTCATAGACTATTACAGAAACCAAGCTCTTCTGCAACCAGACGTATTGCCCCCAGCTGGAATTCAGATAGAATGCAGGTTTAAGGCACTTCCTCATTTGTGTCAATTTGCAAGACCGGATGCTTACCCTGTGGATAAAACAGATTATCTATCCTCTCCAGCGATTCCTTGTGTTTATATTGGGCGCCTGTAAGTTCCGTTGCGGAATTATGTTCGGTGAATATAATCATCTATGCATGATTTAACTAAAGGCTGCCATGTTAGGTGAACAGTGTGAAAGGAATTGGCTGCTTGGGCGACATGTGGTTGGATGAACCATATGTGCGCCCCTCGCCATCTCAGAGCTTTGTTCAAGGAGTTGCAGTGCTGCCAACAAGGGTTAGGTTAATGAGAATTGGGAAGGGAGGAAAATCTGAAAAAAATCCATTATTCTATGTTTGTGGAACATGGATAATGATCTACAGTTATATTGAATTGCAAATAAAGTAAATAAAAGCCTAAGGGATCTCCATGCATTTAGAGTTAAATTACAAACACAAGTAAATGTTAAAGAAAGTGGTAGTAAAAGTCTTAAGTTGCTACACCAAGTGGGAAATTACATTTGGGAAATCACAATTAAATTGAAATGACAGAACCTTAAACTACTGATTATCATATGTATGGGATTATAAACATCATGTTGAGAAAGCAATGGATTGGAATTATTATGTCATCTTCACCTCTAAGAGTGCTGTTGTGCCATGGGGTACTGGCACCACCCTGTGGCCATACCCAATCATTGTTTCCAGGACCCACATCCATATACAGACTCTCTGACAATATGTCTCTACTCTCTGAATATCACAAACACCTGCCTCCAATCCCATCCTTGTCTGCTTATTTGAACTCCCTCTGCTCCACATAGCTTTTGTCATTCATTGTAAGTTTGTCAGCGAGGAACAAAAATGTGACTGTCTCTACACAACATGCCTAAAACCAAATGCAAAACTATAAAAATTTGGACCAATATTTGGTTTAGCCTATCAATTTGTTCCAAGATTATTGCAGTATGACGTTGAACAAATCCCACAAACTGTGCAATACTGAGGCGTAACTGTTCAGCTGACAACATCCTTGAAGCCACCTGAAAATCTGTAAGATGCATACTTCTTACACTTGTAGAGTAGACTGTTTAGTTAATGGTAAAACTGGTGTGCATGTGCAAATGCACCATGTGACATAACTAAGGCACAAGGGCATAAATAGGCAAAGATATTGTGCTTTTGAGGGTGAAGAACCAGCATGTACAGTGGTCAGACAGTAGCTCTGACAGTCATACTTTAAAACCGGTGAAAGTGATGGTGTTCTCAAGTTTCAGAGATTTTTGTAGTTAATTCCAGTAGTTAGCAGCTGTGAACTGGAAGCAGTTTAGGCCAAAGGAGGTATGGGCTTTTGGGGTGTCTAGAGAGATGTACTTGCTTGAGAGCAGGTTGTGGGTGGGTTGGGCAAAGCTGATAAGTGAAGTTAGGTACAGTGGGGTTTTGTGTAAAAGTGTCTTGTAGATGAGTTGATACCAATGGGTCAGGCATTGAGTATGTAGTTAGGGCTAGCCCACTAGTAGATATAGCTTGCAGAAAATGGAGTAGCAGAGGAGCAGTTGTAGGCTACGGAAGGAGCATTGTATGGCATCAAAGGGGTCCAGACAACAGACCCACAGTTTTAACACATTGGACACTGTCAGAGAAGTTGTAGGTGAACTAAACAAAGCAGTCATTCAAGAAAACTTAGCTATTGAGTCTGCTAATAAGGATATGGTGCTTGACAGATTTGAAAGCCTAGGCCAGGTCGATAAAGATGGCTGCACAATAATGTATTTTATCATTGGCAGTTGTAATATTATTTAGCATGGCAGAGATGCACCCATGACTAGTTTGGAAACTGGACTACATAGCAGAGAGGGTGCGGTGGGATTCGAAATGATCAGTAAACTGTTTAACCTACTATACTATGCTTACTACTATAAGCTTCATTGTCCTGACTCTGAGGCTTTCATCTGGGTTTTGCGGCTGTGAAGGCAAACTTTGGTTGTCTTCCACAAGTGATAAGAATTCAGGTGCATCAGTATATAGCTATTGATAGACCCTGAGCTTCCACATCTAAAAAGATTCATCCACATTTTATCCTTCCTTTGTAAGTCCTGGTGAAGAGTTATTTCACCACTTACCTCATCATCTTCTGACTTCACTATTTACACAAGCAGATCATAATTAGCTTTTTCGACAAGCATATAAACTATACCACTGGTCTGCCAACATGTTTTCCCCATTTAAATTTACATTTCTAACAAGGACCTGGTGCACTTCTTTGAGACCACACTCTGAGACATCCTTACATCAGCTCAGCTTGTTTGCAATTAGTTTTTTCTTGGTCTCATTCAAAGCATTCTCATAAGCATGCTGAAGACTTGAGCTAAGTTGTCTCACATATCTTTGATGAAATTCCTGGTTATGTCCAACAGGGTCATGCCAAAGCAAAGATCTATGATTAGCCTAGGCTGTCTAACTAACATGAGAAAAAATTGCAACCTGTTTGGTTTTTTGTACAGTTGTATGCATGTACTTGTGGAAGAACATATTTTCTCCAATGTTGTTTTGGTCAGAGAGTGTTCCTAACATGTCAAGAAATGTTCTATTGAATCATTCAACTGGGTCACCTTTTGGATGGTAAGAAGTGGTACATGATTTAAATCCTGCATGTAAGAAGGGCTGTCAAGATCAGCAAATTTCAGCACAATATCGTTGTCGCAGAAATAGACCAGCTGTTCTTCTCTTCCAATATCAGAAGAAATGTTTATTTGTTGTTCATGCATTCCTAATTAACTATAAGGTAATCATATACCTATAGCAGACCTATTCAACTATGGCCCTCGAAGCCAATTCCATTCCATTTTTTTAGTGCAACCCTTTAATCTAGGATTTGTTTGGACCTGTTACACCTATACATACATATATACATCTGTGTCAGCTTATCCGGGGTCGGGTTGCAGGAACAGCAGCTCCAGCAGGGGACCCAAAACTTCCCTTTCCTGAGCCACATTAACCAACTTTGACTGGGGAATCCTGAGGTAGGTTGTCCTGGGTCTTCCACGAGGCCTCGGGAGGTTCCCAGGGGGAGTCCTTACCAAAGGCCTGAACCATGTCAATTGGCTCATTTCGATGCAAAGGTACACATGATAATTATGGAAAGAGTGGAACACCCCTGACCGTTAAATTAAAGGTCAGGGGTGATTTTTAATGGTTTTTAACGTAGTAGAGGTTTCATTGTTTACAAAATCATTGCAATGTTTTGTTATGTGAGTGAAGAGGTATTTGTGTTGCGTGTCTAGTAATTATAGTTTACTAATGTCGTCAGTAGCGGGTAGCGAGTAGCGAGTCTAGCTATCAAAGTGAAGAAATGTTTTAATAATGTTTATGTGTGCATGGTAGATTGTTTCTGTAGGTTGCCACCTGATTTGTGCGAGCTGTGAAAGAGTGAGAGAAGTGCAGTTATGAAGAGCACCCAACATTATAAGCATGCTGTATAGCAGATGTAGATCAGGAGGGCAGCCATGTAATACACAGTGCTGCCAACCTACTGGGCATTTTGTATAGCTTTAGAGATTCTCTCAAATGCTCTTGAACAATGACTGGGCGGTACCGCAAGCTGCACATGAGGTTTTTCGTTCCATATTACCTTCAGGTAAAGAACACCTATGTTTAGCACCAGTCTTGGCAATTTCCTCAGGACATCCATACTTCTGGTTCCTCTTGTTTTCATGCCAATTCATCCAATTTATGTCCTTCTTCAAATCCAAGTGGAAGAAGGACATGGTGTATGTCCCACATCAACGCGTCCTCTGGTCAGCAGACTTGGCTGACCAGGCCATGGTGCAAAATCCTCAAAGTTGTAAGGAATGACATCTTCATTGCAAGTTAGAGACTCAATCGGATTATCTTCCAGCGAGACATTACCAACTGCTGCGTGCTAGCTTTTACTGAGACGTGGCTAGATTCCACCATACCCGACACAGCCATTACGCCAGCTGGTTTCTCCATCTTCCGGCAGGACAGAACCTCGGAATCAGGTAAACAAAGGGGCGGAGGGGTTTGCATTATGATTAACTCTCGTTGGGGTTCGGATGCCGCAGTTATTCCAACACACTGCTCACCGGACCTGGAGCTACTAACTGTAAACATACATCCCTTCTATCTCCCCCGGGAGTTTACTTCCGCTATTATCACAGCAGTGTACATACCTCCGCAGGCAGATAAGGCGCGCGCGCTTGAGGGACTATACAGAATAATAAGTGGCCTAGAGGACGCTCATCCCGAGTCTATTTTTATTGTTGTTGGAGACTTTAACAGGACAAACATGAAAAAAATAATGCCTAAATATCATCAGCATATTTCTTTTCATACTCGGGGCGATCAGACCCTAGACCACTGTTATTCAATGATCCAAAATAGCTTCAAACCCATCCCCCGCCCTGCCTTTGG
>JACXGM010004832.1:0-27460 GCA_016801145.1 Umbra pygmaea
GAACCTTTACAAGTAATACTACCAAACTCCCTTTATGGGTGGATCACAACCAAAATCACATAAGTACAGGTTAAAATGTGTGACATACATTGGGGTTTCCCCCTTTCCATGAATCTTAATTCATCCCAGGAGGGATGAGAAACCAGCTGTTGAAGGAGTCACTATTTGGATCTTATAAACATTAATTTCCCACTACACAACCATGAACAAATCATTTTTTTTAATGATTAGGGACATAGCAAAATAACATACATCCTCTTATACAAAACTAAAGAAAATCTTGAAAATGTATCTAAAGAGCCAAGTAATGCTTCTGTTATGAATAAAATACTTAGTATAATATAACACACCCTTTCAGAGTCATTTGTATGTTAAGTTATCATGGCAAATTAGTTATTTATGTTCAGGACACCAAAAGGCACCCTACAGTGATATTGACCCACCTGCCATTTTTAGTGGGCGTCAGGGCAACGAGTCTCAATGTATTCTCTACAAGACGAATTGGGAGGCGCCAAGCGGTGAGCAAGAGCAGTGCACATGAAGCGACACGTGGGAAGCAGAGGAGGCGACGAGAGGGCGTGGAAAAAGTTGAAAATAGTTGAACTTTTTGGCTGAAGCGACAGAGCGTCAACCAATCAGGACACATCACGCCATGTGTACCAACTTAACTACATCGAACATAAATAATAGCCATTTAGCTTCTTAAGAAATGAGAAACACATACAAAAATAAACAAATGAAAATGTGTTTTTATTTAAGTCAGTTATATGGAAGACCAATACTCAAGTGATTGACATTTCCCACAAAACGCTCATACAGCGACGAGTTCTAGGGCGGAGAGTGACGTGAGGCGTACAATTTCGCTTTCCCCAAAAAAACAGGTGTGAACGCACGGTATGGGTGACATCAAAAAATTTCAACGTGCACGTAAACCATTCCGGGAAGGCGGCGCTGCATTTAAGAAAATGTCGAGCTTCAAAAAAGCTGGCCGATGTCCAGCTTTATGCAAATTAATTCGTTGAAAGCGACTCAACTATCCAATAGAAGTGGAGCACAGAGGAGACGGGGGGAAGGCTCGCCGTGGATCCTTCCTTGTAGATGTAGCAAAAATGGAGGAGCAACTAATTGTGGCTGTAGCCCAACTGTAGTTGAGGAACACCCATCAACATACATATTGAGGGTGATGTCCCGACACCATGCGCTGGGCAACAGAAGTGTAGCACGGACAAGTGGATCTGTACCGTGACGGTACAGATCCATTTGTCCATGCTACACTCCTGTCACGTTGCACCTCGCTCTATTCCTATGGGTGACGTCATGCGACTTCAGCGCGACCGCAGAGCATCCCAGGAAGGCAGCGCTGCATTTGAGAAAATGTTGCGCAACAAAAAAGCTGGAGATTCCCAGCAAATGAATCCGTTGAACACGACGTGACTACTATCCAATAGAAGTAGAGCACAGAGGAGACGAGGGGAAGGCTTGCGGTGAATCCTTGCTTGTAGATTTGACTTTGAAATAAACAACTTTGACTTTGACTTTGAGATGTGGCAAAAATTGAGAAACTGAATGTGGCTGTAGCCCACAGCTGTACTTGAGGAACACCAGCCGTGGTCGGTGGATCTTAATTGGGGAGGACGGGCTCGTATTACGCTCAGAACCGGAGTGAATGGAATGTGTGCAAATCAAAAAAACAATTGGTTTTGTTCGTTGCGCACCATTCCATTCACTCCGGTTCCGAGCGTAATACGAGCCCGTCCTCCCCAATTAAGATCCACCGACCGCGGCTGAGGAACACCCATCAAAGTACAAACTGAGGGTAGCGTCGTGACAACACCCGACAGTCGTGTCGGACAAATGGATCTGTACCATTATGGTACAGATCCATGTACGGACCGACATGACAGGCGTGTTGTTGGGATGCCTCTCTCAATTTGTACGTCGATGGCGTTTCTAAAGTACAGCTGTGTTCAATGCTTATTATATCAAGTATTCAAACAGTGATCCGAGCATAAAATTTGATACAAATACTGTCTAAAGGACATGTTAATGGATAAAGTTGCTTGTGCCTCAAAAATAAAAATAAAATAATTTTTAAAGATGGCCACCGTTCCTGTCGAATATTAATTATTTCAATTGTTCAAATGGTGATGCAAGAATTGAATTAGGCAGAAATACTCTTCAAGGCAGAAGCGTCATGCACCTATTTTTTTTAATAGTTAAACTTGTCAGGGACTTGCCAGGGATATAAAATTCCCGCCGGCATAGCTCTCAGGTACCCTGGAAATCCAGAGTTCTCATGAGAGCACAATTAGAATTTGCTCAGCGAGTTACTCTGGCACTGAGTAATTCTGCTCATTAACTATGCCCTTGTAGCCGAGCTGCACCAATCAAATCAGTGTATCTGATATAGGTGGGCCAGTGGTGTGTTAAACAGATGACGACAGCGCAGCGACCTCTAAGTCATTAGTAAACATTGTAAGATCGCTATGGATGAACACAATTTTTTTTAAATGCCTTTGGCCGCTACAATGAATGAGTAAGACTTGGCTTTTTGTCTAAAAGAGGAACAGGAGACGGCGCTCGAATCGTTCCTTTTTAAGAAGAACGTTTTTGCTGTTTTGCAGACCGGATACGACAAGGGTTTAATCTACCTGTTAGCTCCGCTGATAGCTAAACGTATGGGGCTTAGCCATAGGGGCTCAGCAAAAACCCACTAGTTATTGGTTTTAGCGTTATCCAGTTGCGTACAGTGAGATTTTCAAATGCATGCTTGGTGCCGCCCCTCGAGTTGGGTCATTTTCATTACTCGATTCCAGAGCCTTAATCCTCCAGATTTGGGTCTGGATTTTTCCAGGCTAGCTCTCAGGTTTATTGGAGTACACAAGCCTCTCCCCCACGGCAAGGTGCAGTCCACAGATAGGAAGGGCCACTGTTAGAAAAAGGAAGTGGCCAGTAAAAATTCAGCATGGAAACCATTTCTCAAGATGGCTGCCATTCCTGTTTATTGCCACTGTTTCCAAATAGTGATACATAAAATATGCCACACATACTCTGTTAAGGCCACTTTTTGGAGTCTAATGGGCACACTTTTAGAAAAAGGCAATCGCAAAAATTAAAGATTCATTTTTCAAGGTGGGTGTTGCTTTAATAGTGTACTCTTTTGGGATTGAGTTAAAAGGAAGAATTGAAAAAAAAACATCAGTTCTATTCACATTTTTACCAGCTCAAAGGCCTTGTGGTTAGAGCGTCCAACCTGAGATTGAGAGGTTGTGCCCTGCTGAGTCATAATTAAGACTGTTAAAAATGGTAGCCAATGCCTCCCTGCTTGGCAGCCAGCAAGTGTTGTATTGGGGCAACATATCCAGGAAGGTGTACATATACATCACGTTCCAGAATCAGGAAATCTGCTCTCGGGCCACCGCAAGGTTACTTACATTTTTATTCACATTTGCAATTGCACAGTTCTGTGCTAGTGAAACCCAATCTAAAACATTTGCATCTTCCACGGCACTCTGATTTGCAGCCACACTTGGCTAGTTGTTCACAACTCTGTGCAACTGGCGCATTTGCTGTCCAGAAGACCCCCCATTGTTCACTGAGTTGTTTCCATCCCCAGTCAGCAGAACTCTCTGCTTCTGGCTGACACTGGGTTGCTTGACCCCATATGCATCCTGCCTGATATGCAGCACGTTTAGTGTGTTGAAGCAGATCTGCTCTTGTTGGAGGAATGCGGGTTGAGATGGGGGGATGGCCTCTTTGATACATCCAACATCTTTCTGGATAGCCAGGAGCATATCTCTGCCCTGTTTGTGAGCTGTGAGTTCAGGGATCACAGCCAACAGCTTTTCCTTTAGTCATGTAGAGTTAACTTTAGGGGAATGTACACCCAGTTGAGCTAGACGCTGCTGATATAGGATGCACATATGTGTGAGACGGAAGGTGGAAGGACCATCAGAATTAAGACTGGTTTAAAAAATATAGGTGAAAGAGCCATAGGAAAGATGGCTGGTTGAACCATTTCAATCTGTGACTCTTTCTCAAGCCTTCTGAGGTGGAGTTTCTCTCTGTTGTAAAGATGAATGAGACACAAATGATGGTATTTAAGCTCCTGTGCAATGACATCAGCACCACTTAGTTGAGCCAATCATTTACCATCTTTCAGTGTTTGTATACATTCATGTAGTCTTTCATTCAGGTGCATTGTCATAACCTGACGTAGGTCAGATTAAGGAGATATGTTATCACAAAAAAGCAAACCTGATCATCTAGACTTTTCTGCATTATGGTTCTGCAACGCTTTGTTTGGCCTTCATCTGTCTCACTACATTGAGCATCAGATTGTTGCTTCTGGGCATGAAGTAACTTTGTGTTGTTGAACCGAATTCGATCACTATCACAATGTAGTGATACTTTGCTTAGTTCCTTCTCAAAGTAGCTTCTATACCACCACCACCTTTATCCAGTCGTTCCAAGTCCAGGGTCATTGGCATTTTGTTGATCTTGTGAAAGAGTGTAATGTTGGTGGCAATCATTTTATAGCCATCATGTTGAGAAACATAATGGGTAGGTGGTGATTGTAGGGGTTCCTTTGTGTCTGTCTGACAAAAAACATTTCATCCAATCAGTTGGCCTCTTGGCTGACATGGGATTTTCATTCGCAATTTTGGGTGTTTGTTGTCTGAATAAGGCCGAGGGGTTATCCTTTTACCACCTCAGTCGTAGACATAGTACACATTCAGGAATGGGATACAACTAGGTTCGGGTCACCTACACCTAGCCCGATCATTCATCCAGTGCCATTTAAGTCCTATGTAATCTGTACACCTTCCAGTTAAGCATAAGTGAACATGTCATGTATTGCCCCGCTTACCATTGGCTCGGCTCTCCCGCGCTGGCACAACCTGTCAATTCAGGTGCGGCTATCTAACTACAGTACATCTATTACTAAGGGCTGTTAGACAGCATTTGGGACACTAAACTTAGCTATACTATTACTACTAGTCAAGAACTACAGTGTAAGTAAAACTAGATCAGCTGACACTGAACCCCATGCTGAGTTCCACAGCAGTGAAGTCACTAGTGTGCCCTGGTTGTGTAATAACGCTCACTCTATTAAACAAAACCTTCCTTAACACATTAAATTGAGCTCTGACAGAAATGGTGGCCACCTTGAAAATGGTCGCCATCTTGAATTTTTGAGTTGGCACACACCTTTTTTCATGAGAATGTTCCTTGAAGAGTATTTGTACCAAATTGGACGATAGCATCAAAATTGAAAAATTAATGTAAGGCTTCAAGAGAAATGGCGACCATCTTGAAAAAATGTTGAATGTTTGGGTGGCCATGCCTTTTTCCTAAAAAGTGACCCTTAGAGTTTCTGTGCCAAATTTCATGCTTGTATACCAAGTATTTTTCGGCAGGGGGTGCTGTCGTGGGGGGGTGCGGCGTAGGGGGGGTGCTGGCGGGGAGGGAGACGGCGGGGGACTAATGATAGAGTAATGATATTATGTTACATAGGCTCTGTATTCTGCAGACCATTCTACCTCTGTCTCCTTTTAAAAACTTACTCTCAAAGAAAACAGTAGGCCTATCTAAATTTCTTTGTGAATGCGTGCATATAAACTAAAATGTTATTTATTTATGTTTAAATGTCGCAACATCAATCACGTCACAACCAGTGATACACCAGGGCTAGGGGGGGCTATAGCCCCGTCAGAATTTTCAATAGCCGCGGTATAGCCCCCCAAGTCTTACGTAGCTAGACCTTCAGACTGACAGCATGAAATACTCAATGTGATATGGTGAATATGTAATACCTCTTGTTCTTGTGGCATTAAACAATAAGAAATGTCTTGAATCGATCACAGTGTGAAATATGCACAGTTCTGATTATGCATATTGTGTTGTTAATTCTGAGCGCATGGTGCTGTCCAGTGCGCTGTTTTACACATATCACTCAGCTCACGTAGCAAGGCGTTCGTGGTTCGACTGGCCGAGCCTGTATACGCAAACGGTACTGTCATACCTATGAAAAATGAAGTGAAATATTTGGGAATTAAAGGATTTAAATTCTAGGGAAAAAGCCAATATTGACAGTATTCTGAAGAAGAATAAAACAATTTTGAACACATGGCTTCAAAGGGATTTATCGAAATTTGGACAGCCTTTCCCGACTTATTTATCCTTCATATTCTTTGGCAATCCCTGATAAAATGATTGAAGATTGTAATCAGAAAATAAATAAAAAATAAACATAATTACATCAGAAAGGGTGACATTGTTAAAACTATGGAAGAAGGGGGTCTGAATGCTATTGACTTTGATACAATAAATGGTAATCTGAAGATGAGGTGGTTACAATGCTTTATAAACCAATGTGAGAGCTTCTGGTTCAGTCTACCTTCAAATATTTTTATGCATTTTGGAGGTATAGAATTTTCATTGAAATGTGATTTTGAAATTTGTAAACTGCCAGTCAAGTTATCCCTATTTCATCAATAAGTCCTCCTTTAATGAAAACTAATTTACAAGCACAACAACTTCTCATCTGTCGCGGGCAGGTCTGATCTGGGTCTCTATGATTGGTAAGAGTAAACCAAAATTGCCCACAGTTCAAACCAACATACCAAGAGCTCCTGTTTCCTTACTAATAGAGAAGCTTTGCAACCCTACAATTTCAAGAATACTTGGGAGATGGCAGCCAGAAATAAAAAGTGTCTCAAAAAGTCTCTTGTCACCAATCTTTGCATAACCTTTAACAGGCCTTTAAAACCAATTTCAAACTTAATTACATCCATCCATTTTAGTCAAGAATGATACTTGTAAAAATTAGAATAGCTGGTGAAGGCAAAACACTTTGTTACTTTCATTAAAAAGAGTGGTGTCTTAGTAATTTTAAGAGTTCCTTCAGGTTCGTGTTTAAATGGAAGAATTTATGATCATCAACCACAAAACTTTTAAACCTTCCAGAATCTGTAATCACCAAGTATCCACACTTTAGATTTTTGTGACTAAGAATATTCCTGAGTTTCAAATCACAAGTACTTTCACCAATTATTCAAATTTTGAGAATAATAAATGTCCCTTTACTCACCAAGACTTAACCTTGTCTCTGGTCTGTTAAAATCCTGAGTAAAATAGGTATGCTATATTCCAAAGTAAAAAAAGTTATGTCGTTGCATTCACAAAAATATTCAACTAAGGAAGAAATGGTCTGCTTTGCATTCGGTCCGTTTCTGCACAAAACCTAATCATTGCACAGTTCCACTATGCATAGATCCCCTGCAGAGACCACTCTGCCTGTGACTATAGTTTACGACCCCCATAAATGCTTCTGTTCTTCTTCAGAGCGAAGTTTTAATAGACCAGACACTTAAAGCATATTATCTAGCCTGCACATCTAAAACATTCCATCATACATGCTACCATCATAAAAACCACAATACTAAACAATTACCATGCATGTTAAATCTCAACAGCTTCCACACAATATAATGCTGTTCTCTAAAACATCTTACGTCCCACTTTTAACCCAAATGCAATTACCATAATTCCCATTCACTTCTACGTTCTTCTAAATAATAAAAACCAAAATTATCAGAAAAATAAGAAATATCAATAGCACAAACAAAACCAAACTCTATTCTATATTGATTAGTTATATTAACCAACCTCCATTGTATCCTTTACAGATTAATCATGGTATTCTCTAAAACATAGTTATACTGTTAATCCCGTAGTACCTCCTTATTGATAATACTGTTAATAATTACTCAAAACATTTATTGCATTGCTTCAACATTCAACATGGCCAATAATAGTTTTAATATTTTCAACTTTTGAGTTGCAATGGTTTTATAATGATAATAGTTGTCTGCTTGTACTTGTGTAATGTTAAACAGTCTCAGAACCTCTTCCTCTGAGGATCAATTTCTTAATGACCATCCAAACTTCATTTTGGTCACGCTAGGAGGAGCCTAGCTCACTTATCATGATCATAAATTCTCTGTAGACTGGTGTTCTTCCAAGAGGAGGAGTCCTGGTGGACTTGTGTCAAAACTGTTGGTTTTGTCCATCAGATAAGAACCTGCTTTATTTTTCCCCTGCTCAGGGAGGCAGGTGTCCAGTGTCCTTCTACAGCACCCTCTGCTGGATGTTTGTTAGTGTTGTTCTTGTATACTTCTCTTTTCCATCTTGTCAAACTGGTCCCGATGAGATTTCTTTGCTTAATCCATGTTCAGATAACATTTTCCTCTAGTAATCTCACTGGAGTCCGTAACACATCATATTCCAATTTGGAACAATGATGGATACTGATAAGGAATAAAACATTTTATTATAAAGATTGGAAGGGACAGGGAATATGCTGTTCAACATCTAATGGGCACCAATGCAGTGTAAAACCCAATGAGTTAATTGAACTCAAAAGATATGTTGTAACTGATTACATTGACATTTTTAAGTACAACTAACTCAATTTATTTGAGCTACAATGCTTATTAACTTACAAAATGGAGTTAGTTGTAGTTAAATTTCAATGTAATCAGTTACAACAATTATTTTGAGTTCAATTAACTTATTGGGTTTTTACAGTGTGGTAATGTTTTAGAATATGATGACTTTAAACTTACGTCTAATTTAAGTTGCGCCATTTCGACGATACTAACGCCACATGTTTTTGTGTGTTTATAGAATCGGGGTGCTTTATAGTTATATTATAGTATTATTCTGAGTTTTTGATAGTCACACCTGCAGAGAAGGGAATAGGTAGATATCCTGGAGTGTACATTCTCCCGTTGGTAACTCCCCTGTTAAATACATCAGTTAGACGCTTGTATAATATACTTGTGTTCTGAAATAATGCTTACTGAGTGTTGCTTGCTATGGTCTGTTTGTTATTTATTCTATTTATTAAATAATCATTATTATTGTATTTACTTATGGTATTGTGTAGTTGGTTTAGTGCACTCACTTACTCAACAACCCACCGTTCCTTCTATGTGTGTGTCTTTGCTCACAGGCAGTTACAATTCATCTGGTTGTAATGAGCTACTGGGTGGGTTGTATTAGTGATTAAAGTAATTCCATCAGCACTTATTAGTACAATTAAGGGGGCTCTAACATATTCATTGATAATACCCAGACTTCCATCACTGACCATTGATGGTTTCCCCTTCTTATAAAAGAAATGCTCTATTAAATTCTTAGGATCCTCTCTTCCCAGAATATGTTTTCTCTTACCATCAAAAATAAGTTATATTATACAAGAATACACTACAAGAGCTACAATTTGTATATAATATCTGAAAGTTACCCCAAGATTAAATATTTTTTTATGAGTTTTTCCAGAATCAAAATGTGTATAAGTATTTATCAAATATGAAGCTTGACTGGACCCCTGAAAGATAGCGTTTTTATAGCAAAGTTTCTTGGTATGATGGCAAGACCAAAATAAATGTACCAGTGTTTTGTGTAGTTCACCACAAGAAGTACAGCTGGTATCAATGTCAATGTCATTTTCTGCAGGTAATGGTTAGTTGGGTAAAATCTGTGGAGCATTTTGAAAGATCTCTTTAACTTTGTTAAGAAAAACATGTGTGGCAATAGCCAAACCTTTTCCCAAAAACATTTCTCCAACATATGAAGACCAGTACGATAGCAGCAGGTGTAGTCCTAACGTCTTGTTGAAAGAGTTGATGAGTTGCCCTATTTTTACTTTTAGCTTGTGGTGAAAAATAAATATTCACAACAGTTGTTTCTTTAACATTTAACAGTATATAGGGTGATCACCAACTCCATTAAAACCTTTAAAGAGTGCAAAGACAGCTAAAGGTATTGCATCAAAAACAACAGAGAACTCATTTGGAGAGACAGGGATGCCGTAGTAATGAATAAACTCAACATAGTTATAAAGCTTACCACGCTGGTTGAGTATATGTTGTTGTCAACCCACTGCTAAAAAGATAATTAATTTGTTTTTATACAAAATATATCTGTTGTTTCCAAATATAAAACCTATCGGGAGTGAAATTATTCTTGTAAATCAGAGACTAAGCCAGCAGCATTTGTTTCTGAAATAAGAAATATTTAAGAGGAATTTTGTCAATATTATAGGTGTATACCAACAAAAACTGGAATCCACCAACTGAAGAAAAGAGATAATGGGGAATAAAATTCCACAAGTAGGTTGGACACTTTAAGTAACTTTTAATCCAATTGATTTTGAAAGTGTTATTTAAGGTATTACAGTTTAGGAAACTGAGGCCGCCTTTACTGTACTCATTCATTAAAACATACTTTCTCAGATAGTGAGTGCAGTTTTTCTACACAAAATCATATAGAACTTTGTCTACAGTTTTACACATTTGTTGATATACATATAAAGACAGTGCAGTGTATGTTAATCTTTACATATCACGTAAAAGCCAAAGGTTAAATTTCTTCCTTGTTTTTTCAACAATGGAAAATAAATTATTCTTGCATCTTTGGAGGTAATTTTTATCAATAACAAGCCCTAAATAATTAATAATGTCTTTCACAGGAATATTAGCAATCAAATCAACATCACAATCTTTAAGTGCTAGTAATTCACATTTTTTAAATTTAAACAGAGACCAGAAGCTTTACTGAATTCTTCTATTAAAATAATTGCTAGAGGAACCTGGGAGCTGTCTTTTAAAAACGGTGTTGTTTCATCTGCCAGTTGACTTAAAATAATTGTCTTATCAGCAATGGTAATATCCTGCAAAGGACTACATGTAATATGTTCACATGAAAGTTGGGCTGTAAGCAAAAAAAGGCAGGGAGATATAGGGCATCCCTGCTGAATTCCACATTTGATTTCAAATCTGGGCGAGGTCCCATTTTTAGGTTTAGCGAAGCAAATTGCATTATTGTAGAGATTTTTGATGGCATTACAGAAGAAATCCCCAAAGCCAAACTTCTTAAGTGAATGATAGAGAAAATGATGCTCTACGGTATCAAAAGCCTTGAAAAAGTCTAAGACAAACACAAAGATGTCATCTGAAATTAAATATGAATAGTCAACTAGATCTAAGACTAATGTTATTTGTGTTAATTGATTGTGTTTCATCAATTATAGAGTATAATACTTTTTTATTCTTTTAGCAAAGATCAAGGCCAACATTTTATAATCATTATTTAAAAGGCAAATTGGACACATTGGAAATCCTGGTTTAAGGATTAAAGTAATCATCCCTTGAGTCATACTCCAAGGTAAGACATTGGTTGATATGCTTTCATTAAATGCATGCAATAAGAAGGGCGCCATCTGCTGGGAATTTGTTTTTATAAAATTCCAATGACAAACAGTCTGCCCCCGGGGACATGTTGTCTTTTAGAATATCTAAACACTCACTGACTGCTGCCAGGGTTAAAGGGAGATCACTAAGATCCCTTTCTGATTTGTCAAGTTGAGGGGTGTTAAGTAGAGAGTTGAGGAATATAGAGGCATCATTTTCAGAATATTCTGCTTTTTGTAAAATGAGGACCAAACGTTAGATATTAACTGTTGATAATCAGTAATAGAGTTATCAATGTTTAACTCATTAATGGTATTAACTTTTACATGGTACTTTACCAGTTTGAAGAAATATGAAGAATTCTGGTCTCCTAACCACAGCTTCCGGGACCTTATAAAAGCTCCTTCCGCCTTCCTCTTATATATTTCATCCAGGTTCTCTTGTAAATTCAACATGTATATTTTCTTGTTAAAGCATCTGGTGATATTTGAGACAAGACCGATATACAGTGGGGAAAAAAAAGTTTTTAGTCAGCCACCAATTGTGCAAGTTCTCCCACTTAAAAAGATGAGAGAGGCCTCTCATTTTAGAATGTACACATATTTTCACATATTTGTGTTCATATATTGTAATATAGAGAGTGGAAACATTTTAACTGTATGTTTAAAAGTATGCAATATATTTTTTTAAATAGCTAATGACAACAAGCCACAGAAAGAAGACAGACCAAATTGCAAGATTCTGGTTTTCAATGTTTCATGCAGATTCTTACACCTTAACAAGATTGGAAACCAAACAAACTACACAATACATAACCCATGGCATATACTAAAATCACATCAAACTTCTGCGGTTGGTCTAATTTGAAATTGCAGACTGGCTAAGAAATGTCAGAAAAGGACAACACAAGTTACACATAGAAATTAAAAAATATAATTATTTACAATATTGTGGAAATGAAGTGGTAAAATTGAAGACAATTATACCATTAGTTAAGGCCTTATGGTACGTTCAGACCGAACGTGTCTGGAGCGTCTGGAGCGAGTGATTTTCATGTTAAGTCAATGTAAATAGGCGTTTACGCGCTTCTGGAGGTCCTGCGGAGCGATGGACATGTTTAGCGCGGTGCGATGGACTTGATTCCGCCTCATTCGCGCGAACTGGACGTGCGAATGAGGCGGAATCAAGTCCAAGAACAGAGGTTCTTGCAGTGAATTTACACACGTTACACGCGAGTGATTTCAATTGGTGCGCATTGTGCATTCACGTGTTTGAAGCCAATTGGCGTCTGACGCCCGAGTTGAAAAATCTGAACTTTTGTGTCTGTTCGCGCCGCGTTAACCAATCAGGAGCCTGCTTGCTGCTGTCACATGATGAAGTGACGTTGCTTGTTGCTGACACACGAGGATGTCATGTGATATGATTTGAACTCCAGGATTTATTCAACATTCATTCAACGTGGAGGAACGGCTGATATTGGCAGTGAGCAGTAAATAGTTTGTACATATTGTACATTTTTCATGTTGTACATTTTTCATTTATTGTTTGGCCTCAATAAATTATTTTGTAATATGACTGGTGTGGTTGTAATGCACAACAAAGCAAATCTTTTATGACATAACTTGATTTCAATATATGAAACATATTAATTTTGTATTGAATGCTATTCATTCCATATCTAAATCTAGATTATACAAAACGTTATTATTCTAATGTAAAGACAACCAAATTTAGTGTATAAGAACATAGTTTCTGTACAGTCTTGTTAGAAAAAAATCACAGAACAGGTTAATTACTTTTGGAGGCTGGCTCCATTTATCATAAAACCAAAAAAAATTACGTATTATTTTACAGTAATAACCTGAACAAAGAAATGGCACATTTGTCTTTGTGGAATATGGATTATCGCAAGTAGGAGTCAGTCAAAGATCAGACAGGAATGCTGAGCTTTCCAAATTTCACAGTCGAAGGGGAAAAATCTAAAATCTATCTATAATGTGTCTATGTTATACCTAAATCGCTTGAAGTAGGTCAAATTATTTTACTATCTCGCTCATCAAGCAGCTCGCTCGGGAGAGCAGGGTAGGGGTAGCGCGCGTGTATATGGAAGTGTCCCACTATGCGAGAGATACGTTTGTGGAGTGAGTATTTGCTTGTCAACAAATGGTCTTTCACATTATAAACTCTTTAATAGGGAAGTTAAATTGCATTTTTTTGTCCATAATATTTTGTATAACAAAAGCCAGCTCCATGGTTTCCAAACATTTCTCTGCCAACAAGGAGAATGCCAGCTTTCTATATGATCTCAGTCTGGTCTGCGAGGTGGCATTCAAATTGTCGAAATAATAATGCAGACTTCTTTTTCCAACTTCACAAGTTGCTCTATGAATATGTTCTCAATTAGCGGAGGATGTCAGATTAAGAATATATAATTGATAGAGCCATGCTGTTATGAATTTAAAAGTCTGCATTGACAACCTGGGTGTGCCCTCCCCTCTCCCCAGCACTACCAATTAACACCAAAATGACCGGGTAAAGGGAGTTCACACCTAAACAGTCATGAATTAATTAAAAACAAAAAGTAAAATGTATTCCTTATGGTCAATGGTTATTTATGATGTCCTTTACAGGTTTAATTAAAAACTTCGCGAAACGGATGAACCCAGCCTTGTACTTTTACTTTCGACTTTTTGAAATGCTAAACATTTGACACAAAATGTGTTAGAGCAATATTAACACATTAATTGTGCTGTCTCTTATTAATAGTTTTAAGAGTATGGTGATTTGTTTATGTCTCATTGGGGGAAAATGCCTGGCACTGCCCCTGAGCAAGTGCGGACTCTCCCCTCCCAACACCTTAATTCACCCTTGAACGAACAAGCGTCTATTTCGCTTCAAACACTCGCTTTATTCACGCGTCCTATTCGCTTTGGACACGCAAGTGGATTCAAATTGTCCAAGCGTCCAACTAGCCGCGATAGAAGCTAATTTCATGCTCAAGTCGCGTTTGGTCTGAACGTAGCATTAGAAGTTGCAACATGTATGTATATAAAAATCAGTGACACCATAATGTCATCATCTATGTGCAGAATGAGCATATAAGGAGTATACCAAATTATTATGCAGATTGGAATTAAGTATCAAAAACATTCAATATTTTGTTTTCAATCAAACTCATGGATGGTAGTGTCTCCGGGCTCTTTGGATTACTGAAATCAATCTCAGACACCTGTGATAATTAGTTTGCCATGGTGAGCCCAGTTAAAGGAAAACTACTTAATGTTCCACATTATTAAGCAGGCCACAGGTTTCATGCAATATGGGAAAGAAAAAGGATTGCTCTGCTGTGTAAAAGCGTCAAATAGTGCAATGCCTTGGACAAGGTATGAAAACATTAATATTTTACGAAGCATGATCATCATAATGTGAAGAGAGTTGTGGCTGATTCAGAGCACAGATGGGTTCATGCAGATAAAGACATAATGAGAAAAGTTACTGCCAGACAAAATCATTGGATTAAGAGAGCAGCTGCTAAAATGCCATTACAAAGCAGCAAACAGGTATTTGAAGCTGCTGGTGCCTCTGGAGTCCCGCGAACCTCAAGGTGTAGGATCCTCCAGAGGCTTGCAGTTGTGCATAAACCTACTATTTGGCATCCCCTAACCAATGCTCACAAGCAGAAGCAGTTGCAGTGGGCCCAGAAATACATGAAGACTAACTTTCGAACAGTCTTATTTACCGATGACTGCCGTGCAAAACTGGATGGTCCAGATGGATGGAGTAGTGGATGGTTGGTGGATGGCCACCATGTTCCAATAAGGCTGCGATGTCAGCAAGGTTGCAGAGTCATATTCTGGGCCAGAATCATGTGGAGAAAGCTAGTAGGCCCCTTGAGGGTCCCTGAAGGTTGGAAAATGACCTCTGCAAAGTATATAGTTTCTGACTCACCACTTCCTTCCGTGGTATAAAAAGAAGAACCGTGCCTTCTGTAGCAAAATCATCTTCATGCATGACAATGCAACATCTCATGCTGCAAAGAATATCTCTGTGTCATTGGCTGCTATGGGCATAAAAGGAGAGAAACTCATTGTGTGGCCCCCATCCTCCCCTGACCTCAACCCTATTGAGAACTTTTGGAGCATCCTCAAGCATTGGTTATGGGTGGCCGGATAGTAGGTTTATCCACAACTGCAAGTCTCTGCAGGCTTACTCCGTCTGCAATGCAGTCCATATTTTATTCCGTGCCCGCATGTTAACAGGCTAGAGCTTTCACACTGCATGCCAATGTGGTCTGGTGATCCGTTCCAGGAGTGGTGCGTATAGAGCAGTGCAGCGATCGTTTCCGAATCAAGTCTATTTTTGCTGTGCTGCACCACACTGAATTAAAGTGGCAGTGCATTGTTTACATAAAAATAAACAGATTGACAAGAAATTATAATAATTTCATCATATATAATTACAGTTAGTGTTCTACAGTTACAAAATTATAGGGTCAAGAAACAAAAAAACAGTATAGCCCCAAGAGTCGCAAAATGCGATCAGACAGGCCTATGACTTTTTCCCCCTCAAGAATTACATGATATTTTGGGGTGGGGGGAACACAGTAGTGGACACAGACACTTCCTTGCTCTGGTTGGTTGTAGCGCTATCCTATTGCGTGCATAGGGAATTTGAAAGATAACTGTTTATCCTGCCCCTCGGATTGAGCACTGCCAATGGTGAGTTCCCAGACCCAACATCTTGATGTGGGTCTCGCTTGCCAGGCTAGATGTTTAGTGTAAAATGTAGACATTTTGTATGATCAAAATTACTTAACCATTTTTGAAACACAGAAACTTCGGGTCAATAGTGCACTGAAAACGTGTGATGTGTGAAAGCACAATGGCGCGTCATGCTCCTGCCCTGCATACGCACTGCAACACCCACGGCATATGCACTGCAGACAAAGTATGTCTGAAACGGACTTCACACCTGTTTCAAATACCTGTTTGCTGCTTTGTTATGGTCTTTTAGCAGTTGCTCACTTAATCTAATGAATTTGTCTGGCAGTAACCTTCCTCATTATGCCTTTATCTGCACGAACCCATCTGTGCTCTGAATCAGCCACAAATCTCTTCACAGTACGATGATCACGCTTAAGTTTTTGTGAAATATCTAATGTTTTCATACCTTGTCCCATTGCACTATTTGACGCTTTTCTGCAGCAGAGATTATTGTTCTTTCTCATATTGCTTGAAACCTGTGGCCTGCTTAATAATGTCCTTCCTAATTAGTTTCCCTTTAATTGGGCTCACCTGGCAAACTAATAATTATCACAGGTGTCTGAGATTGATTTCAGTGATCCAAAGACCATTCAGGATTCAAAGTATCCAATTTATAATATTGTATTATTTGTTAATATCATGCTAAAATGTCCTTTGCAACTGTCATGCTAAAATGTCCTTTGCAACTATCATGCTAAAATGTCCTTAGCAATGAGAACGCAAACCACTATATGATGCTATTTTACAAACCATGCAATTACACATCCAACCATTCACCCAAACCCACAAGCCAATTAACAAAAGGTGACATTTGGGGTTTTATATAAATATACTTTATTGTCATGTTACAGCAATGTCATTAAACCTAGTCTTTTGAAAACTTTTCAAATTAGCAGCTGTTTATATTTGCTTCAACGATGATAAATGGTCTGATCTTTGAGAAAAATACTCACAAACCTTTATATACTGTCAGGGATTGCATACAATGTGTTGTTAGTTACATTAGGTGAGTACATATGGAAACCTGCAGGGATGAAATACAACAGTGTGTAGCCAATCTTATTCTCAATCACGTGCTTGAGAAGGGACATTAATCAAATCCTTATCACTTTCCAGCTTGCTTTATCCAAATCCTCACTTGCCTGACATTGAAATGGGACATATTTTGCTGTGTATTTCCTGTGAAATAGCTTAATACATGCAACACCATCAAAAGCAATATAGAGGTACTGTGAAACCACAATTATGCTAAATACCTCGTTTTGCATATGTTAATAACTTTTCACTTACCTTTTCAAAAAAATGAGTCCAGTGAATTAACTTTTCTACAAAATACATTAAACAGAAGTTGGTAAAGTTAAAGTAAGCCAGACCATACCAGTTGATCTATTTTAAAAATGGACTAATCGAAAGGGAGAAGCAATGTGTTAAGTCTCACAGTAGTCTTCTTAAGTAGTCGTCTACTAAAATGACACTTCCAAACCCCATTTACATTGTCATAAGCAACAGGTGAGCAACTTTTCCCTGTGAAGTCATATTCAGTAGTAGAAGGAAAAATAATTTCACCAACAATTTGTAACAGTCAATCACGCCTCTGAGCAAAAATGATGCATCTGTCAGTACGTGAACAGTCAGCTCAAAATTAATGAAATGAAATCGCCGGTTCAGAGAGGTCGAAATTTTATTTAAGAGGCTAGATAACAACAGCTGCTGATCAAACATTTCTTCAAGTATTTAACTAATCAAAACAAGTCAAATTTATCCATGTTCAAAAACCATAATGAAAAATCTGGGAAGACAGAAATAATGAACAGTCATTCAAAATTGCTCACAGTTTGTTCCGGCACGATGCATTGCAGAATTATCAGCATTTTAACAAACAAAATGCTGAGAAGAGTACAGTGAAGCCTGTAGGCGTAGATGTCTCGTATTTTGGATTATATCCATGTTATACAAAACCAAATAGGATTTGTAACAGACAGGGAATGAAAAGCTTGTAAGCATGACGTGAAAAATATATACAAGCTGTGAGACTGATGTTCCAGTGATTCTTTCTGTGGATATCTTTATTTATTCAGTCAAGTCAATGAATTGGCCATATCGTTTCAGTTGTGGAGGCGCTGATGCTATGATGCTGAATTGAATGTAATAAAGTATTCAGATGAGATGGGACAGCTCTTGTGTTTGCTTTTTCAGTCAGTCATTTTGAACACAAAAAACACCCAACCTTGGAACTGGGGTGAATAACAAAGACCTAAGTGATACGGGATGTTTTTAGGGAACTCAAAAAACAGACAACTTAACATTTTGTGAAACATTTGCATTTGCAAAATAATAAATAAATATAATGGTATATTTTTAGTGCCACCCAATCATTGTAGGGCTTACTACAGGAAACAACACCTACAAATGACACTCCATCAAAAGTTAAATGAATTCCCAACAAGACAGACACTGGCCTACCACCTCAAGTCTGCAAATCAGATAAAAAAAACAACACTAATTTAAACCGCATTCATCACTGTTGACATCTGGTGAGATTCATTATGAACAAACAAAAAATGACAGCAAATAAAGTACGCCTTCAATGTGGTCTTTCACATTACCGTTTTTTTTGTTTAATTCTATACAATTAAACCCACTTGAGAAATTCTAATTGCAACCACTTCTTCCCCTAAATGTAGTGTAGAAATTGCCCTTAGTATCCTCGAACAAAACCATTAGAGTAACTCTCCTCAAAGTATTCATTCTTATCAAAGCTTGAGGACAGAGAATATTGCCGAGACGAATGAGGGTTTGTACCATTAAAAGCCCCACTTTGGGCATAGCTGGCAGAAGGAGGAGGGAGCACACTACGGCGGCTAGCCAGAGGACTGCGCTCTCGGTAATAATAGGTGGGGGTAAGTGAGCGCATAGGGAGTGGGGGAAGCAGTCCCTCATATGGATCCCTCTCATAGTAACGCAAGGAAGAGTAAGGATCTCTCCTCTCATACAGGTGACGTTCATAGTAGGTCCTAGGAGGAGGGGGGGGCAGGGGTGGAGGAAGGGGAAGGAGACCTCTGGGTGGAACGCGAGGGGGGTAATCCCTTCTGACTTGATTTGGGCGTGACATGGATACAACAATCTTTTTGCCATCCAGGATAGTGCGGTTTAACTGAGAAATGGCCTCATGGGCATCTTTTTCCCGTTGCATGTGTACAAACGCAAAGTTCTTCACAACATCACATTCAACCACCTTACCAAACGGCTGGAAGAGCTCTGTGAGTTTAAAAACGGTGGTCCCGTTAGGAACGTTCCCTACGTAGACCTTTGTGGCATTGCGGAACTTGGCAGTTGCAAATTCCACAGTGATGTGCAAGCCATTGAGCTCATACTTATGGAGCTCTGCCACTGCTTTCTGCGCTTCTTCCTCGTCATTCATGTGCACAAAAGCATAGTTTTTCAAAATGTCACAGTCGGAAACCTGACCGTGTTTCTCAAACAGGACACGCAGTTCTGGCTCTGTAGTTGAGGACTGCACATTTCCAACAAATATCTTCACCATCTTGGTTCAGCAGCTAACAAGACAGTCTTCACTTATTTGTAGCCCAGAACGGGGTGTACAGAAGGACCCCTGAATGGTCTGCCAGATCAGCTTCTGCAGTCCCTAAAAAAAATGTAATTCGAATGTAAAATGGGTGTTCTGTTGTCAATCTTTGTATGAGGTTTTAAATGTTCCATTGGACTCAACTCCATGACATAGATTAAGGCACTGTTGGTAGTGTAACCTGATGCAGCTAGAATGTTAGGGAATGATTTAGAGTGGGCATCACCAATCCTATTCTGAAGTGCTACTGTCCTGATTGTATTCACTTCAACTTTAATTTACCTGATTCTAATAATCAGCTGTCTGACAAGCTGAATGAGGCTACATTATGTGCTGTTGGAATGAAAACCTACAGGATGGTAGCGCTCCAAGACCACGGTTGAAGACCCCTGATGTAGAGTCAGGCATTTGTGAACATTCTATGAAAGTTTGGAAACATAAAATGACCCTATGTGATTACTTGTTAGAAAATGTTATAATGGGCACCATTGCATTCATGGAAGTGTGTTTAAAAAATATTCTTCTACAATTTAATGCTGTTAAAATGCTGTCAGTTCCACTTTATGGCGCTAAATATTGTTTACAAATGCCTGACTCAAGCTACATCATTCCTCAACGTTCTAACGTTATCCATTTGCCAACAACGCCTTATTTTACACTATATCATGAAATCAAATAACATATTATTAAAACCTCATTTAAAACTGGTTTTGGAGCATAACATTTTTGACATTTTAGATCTACTACGATTGTATCAAATATGCAAATTAGTTTATGATGTCAGTTCCACTTTATCTTGAAACTGTTGCTACAGACAGTAGGTGGATTTTTTTATTTAGTCACACAGCAGCGTTACCTAGTTATGATAGCTAGCAAACGAAATAGCATACTACTGTACTGCATCTACTAGCTGAACTATTGCAATATATAAATCATTTGAGTAGCACATGTAAGGACAGTCCTAGCAAGACTGCCAATGTCGTTAGATACAGTAGCTACAGGACATGCAGCTGTTTACTGGCGTTAGCAGAGTACTGTATCTACTACAAATAGTTTCGCCTATTTCTGTACGGATTACCTTTACCTCACCAGTTAGGTGTCGTAGCTAAATATTCTCTTTGTAAATCCAACACTACTTCCAGGGATCGAAGAACGGCGTGTGACAGACAGCAATCCATCAAGTTAACGAGGGTGTCCACATCTAAACTAAAGAGCTGTGTAACCTAAAGTGTGCCGGTTGTGCGGCTGCGCACCAATTTAAAATGGCTTCCTTCCACTCGCCGCTTTTTATTTTTTGTATTGAAGTTAAATTGTTTCAAAGATCCATACAATAGTAGGAACTACAACTAAAATGAAAGGAAAGTATATTCAAAATCATATAAAAGTTTAAGAGTACAATAAAATCCATACAAGGTGTTTATAGTGGTAAAATATTTGCTTTGGCTTTACATTGTTTACATTTTTATGGTTTTACTGGTCATATGCCAATTATGTATGAATTCCATCAATGCCTTCATCCAGGAACTGCCTACACAGTCTAGCCCCATGAGGCTGTGTATTGTCCTGCACCACGAGGACCATAGGGCCGACTGCACCTGTGTAAGGTCTGACGATGGGTCTGAGGATATCATCCCGCTACCTATAGCAGCGGTATATCATTGGCTAACACGTGGAGGTCTATGCGACCTTCCAGGGATATGCCTCTCTACACCATCACTTGCCCACCACTAAACCAGTCATGCTGGATGATGTTGCAGGCAGCATTGCATTCACCATGGTGTCTCCAGACCCTTTCACATCTGTCACACGTGCTCAGTGTGAACCTGCTCTCATCTGTGAAGAGAATGGTGCGCAAATGACGGATCTGCCAATTCTGGTGTTCTCTGGCGAATGCCAATTGAGGTGCATGGTGGCTGTGAGCAAATGTCCCATGGGCTCTGGCAGTGCTCTTTCTGTTACTCATTGCACGAAGCAGCAGATTTCAATCCTGCTGCTGGGTTGTTGCCCTTCTACAGCCTTGTCCAGGTCTCCTTGTGTAACGGCCCAACACCTGGTATCTCCTCAATAGGACTCTGTCCTATTAAACTGCTGTATGTTCTTGGCCATCATGCTGCAGCTCAGTTTCATGGTCTTGACAATCTTCTTATAGCCTAGGCCATCTTTATGCAGAGCAACACTTCTTTTTCAGATCCTCAGGGAGTTCTTTGCCATAAGGTGCCATGTTGAATTTCCAGTGACCAGTATGAGGGAGTGTGAGAGAGAACACCAAATCTAACACACCTGCTCCCCATTCACACCTGAGACATTGTAACACTAACAAGTCACATGACACCAGGGAGGGAAAATGGCTAATTGGGCCATTTAATTGGGTCTTAATTAGGGACTTCCCAAAATGTGTAAACTCTTGAGTTACTCAGATAAGTACTTTTACTCAAGTAAATATCCACCTCTGAAATGCATATCCAATAATAGTTTTACGAGCTGCCAAACGTGAGTAGCTTGGCAATTAGCTGAACATATACTTGACCAGTCAGGATATCATTCCTGGTTTCATGTTTAATTACTGACACTTAAAGAAATTCAAATAAAGGTTATTTCAATGTGGCAACATGACACACTTTTACAGCAGGGGTCAGCAATGATTTTTGGTTTCTCTTTCTAATAAGAGACTGGTTTAACCTGGGGAAGCAGGTGATTGCAATTAACTACTAGGTAAGATAAAAATCTTAAGGGTTTTGGCCCTCCAGGACCAGAGTTGCCTACCCCTGTTCTACAGTATTGCTATGATGAATTGATTGACAGAGAACCTTACCTATCAGCCAATCACTGTGGGCATAGTAAGTCAGCTTGTTCATGGAACACAACATGACCCATAGCAATGGGGTCAACCACGCTCTCAGCTTAAGCTTGCTCAATATTCCTTAGTCAAAGTTAGTCTCAGCAGCGTTTAAGAGAGGAGAAAACTCCTAGCTAGGAACATTTTCTGCTATTTTGGAGGCCGCTTAGTGGTAAGATTGAATGTTTTGTGAATACGGCTTCTTCCTTGGAGTCCACCTGTTTCCAGTAAAGGCCTATCTACAACTTCACTCCAGATACTACCTCGAGTGGCACTTGGTTGCAAACATAAATAGGAATGTTCAATCACCTGAATAACCCTACATATACATATCTTGCACTCTCCTCTGAATACATACAAAAATAACACCTGCTCCACATTTCATCAGCTGTATACACTAGACATAAGCCATTGACATTTGCAAACCAGAAGTTGGAATAAATGTCCAACGAGTGACCAATGACATTTCTTTGTAGGGTACAACTGTATAGTCACTAGTGATAACTGCAAATGATCTGCACATTATCATTCAGTAACACTACAGACTGATAACTTATCATACTCACAGTATGATTCTGGGAGGACTATTTACAGTGTACATGCAATAGAATCTGCATCTCTTGTACATGTGACAATAAACAAAACTTTCAAATTGATTATAGTGCAAAGGGCATAGCGTTCTATGAACCAAAATAGAGGGACAGATATGTTTGTAATATTGAAGTTCCGAAGGTGTCCGGTTTGAACCCCAATCAGGGCTATATTTGTTATTTTTTCTGTTTGTTAACTTTAAAAAACAATGTATAATGTAACAATATGTAAATGAAAAGGGATTGGGCTATTCTGTAGGTTTTAGATTAAGTTGCCCTAAACCAGTGGTCGTCAAACCTTTCCATGGAGGGCCTAGTGTATGCTGGTTTTTGGTCTTACCCTTCAATTAAGAGCATAATTAGGACCTAGACTGCCAGGTGAGGGTAGATCCTAACCAATTAGAGAGCTACTCCATCAGGCTTGTACAAGGTAAAAGCAAAAACCTGCATACACTAGGCCCTCCATGGAAGGGTTTGAGGACCACCACCCTAAACCTTCAACACAATACAGTAGTTCACTTCAGTCAGAACATTCTAAATAAATTTTGAACAGCATAAGTGGGGGACAACATGTTTACTGATGCATTGTTATACTAATTATACTGAAACTATTAGTGTGGTCAATGCACTAAGGCATGGGAATGTCAGAATCTATTAAAGGGATCTTTAACACTGGTCCTATACATCGGTTGTCCTGACAGTTCACTCCAATCCTGATTTAGCATGCCTAATTATTTTCTAATTATTTAGCTAGTTTCTGAGCTAAATGTGGCTAAATTGTGTGTGTTGTTGGAGTGATAACCTACAGGATAGTAACTCTCCAGGACCAGGGTTGGAGACCCCAGATGTATTATCATTTGGCTGCTCATTATTTTGACCAGCAGGTGCCACTAGAGTATAATGTGATGAATGTTTCAGGTAAATAATCTTTGTCACCAATGACTGAAAAGCTTTATTCCACCAGAAGACTTTGGATCCCCAGTACCTACTACCCTTCTTGTTTGGTTATAACAACGTTTACGATGTTTGATTTTTACAATTGAACTTTTTCCTCCCATTTCACTTTTGTTCTTGTTTTATCCTGAGCTGTTCTGTATGAAAGTGTACAGTATTATAAACCAAAACTATTTCATTACACTTAATGGGTGCCAATAATGTTGACCAGAAGTGAATATTTAGCCAAATAGCTTCCTGTTCTGTGCTCTCACCAAAAGCACAGGAGATACTAATGGAAACATGACTTACCTCCTCCCCTCAGGGAAACAGACCCGGGACACAAGCCGCGCAGCTTTTCATCCAAGTGAAATAAATCTACTGAATGACCAGCACTACACTAACTGCCACCGATGTTTATAGTAACAAACTGTTGAATCAACTATGAAATATTATTTATTGTATGTCTATTACTTCTTTTTTAATATGGTTAATGTTTTTATAGCCAAGTGGTCAGAGGTTTGCTAGTAATTGAAAGTTGTGGAATCCTGGAGTCAACAAGGTGGAAACTATTTGGCCCTTCTGGAAAGTACTTAACCCTAATTGATCCATAAAAACAAAAACGCTGATTTCATATACAAGTCTGAATAATTGCATCTGTTAAATTGTTAATGTACACAGAGCAACAAAGTCCATATTCCATCCCACGTTACAGGAGTCAGCAGAGACATAATGGTCTCGATTCACCAGACTGTTTATCTCTCTGTTAGGTGAAACATTGGAAGACATTGACAAAGAAGTAGAATATCTGTAATATAGGAAAAATAATGACACAGGCAAATCTCTTATATCTCAGCACTCTGGGCAAATTCTGTCAGCTGGAGTTCCTTTCTAATCCACAAATTCAACAACTGATAACAAAACTTAAGAGCACGAGAAAATAAATCATCCAACTTTGTTTATTCATATAATAACAATATTAATAATTATTTTCTCCAGAGAAAGGCAAGGGAACTCAAGACATTCCAGTGCAGCACATTGAAACCAACCAGCAACTCTTAATTACATAACAATCCACCAATAATGATCAATTGGCCATTAATTAGTTCATCAGATAAATTACCCCGTTGTAGAAAAACAAAAACTAATTGAAGGGGCTTAGGGTGCAGGAAGGTAAAGGCTCGCAATTAGAGTGCAAAGAGTTCAAGTGTGCACTTCCACGGTACCCTCAAGTAAGACCCTGCACTGTGATGAAGAAATGGCAAAGAGGCTTTCTGAATCACCACACAGAAGCAGGAATCTTGTGCAGCAGTCGTTAGCTGATCAGAATTAGAACATGATGTGAAAACCAATTTACGACTGTAGTGAATGTGTTGTACCTCAGATGCAGCTGTCCAATCACAATGTACATTCAGAGTGTCAAACTGCCCACTCTCTTCACCTGTTCAAAACAGACAGCTGAAATGGGATGAAGAAAGCTGAAATGCTCCAGTAGAGTGTGCGTAGACCACACGCTGGGCTTGGTGCAGAACAGGGGAAGGTGAAGGGCATCCACGCTTACAGCTGGCTGAGGACACGGCCATTTCGGGCTCAAAATAAGATATACAAAAACCTACAATCAGTTCATTACTTAACTACTTTTATATATTCTGTCCATAAATTCCTTTTTGGGGAAAAATGATTGTAGGGTTTAAGATAAACTGAGAAACAAAACCTTTGTCTGAGAAGACAACAGAAAAATGGAGGGAGAGAGGACAGAAAATCCAAACCATAAAGAACCCCCCCAGAACATTACATCCCCCCAATACAGGTCTATACACACACAGCCTGTTCAAGATAGCCCCTCCTCCACAACCACTTAAAGTGTCTCTCCAAGCGCCATCGCCTCAACGCGGTCAACTCAGTTCAGTCTCAATGTTCAGCCTCTTTGCCTTTGTGCTCCAGTCCGTCTCTATCCACTCTTTATCATCACTACTCCCCTTAACGGAGCTCACAGTTTGAGCTCATTGGCAACCTTGGAGGCGATGTTCTTGAACGCTATGGATGTGCCGGAGATGCGCTTAAAACGAACCCCGTTGAGGGAAAGGCGGGGCAGCTTGCAGACCTCCATCTCCCACTGGACAAAGTCGTCTCGGTTGGGGTTCCCGGACATGCAGAGCAGCATGTAGCGCTCCCGCGATTCATATTCACAACTGTTGGAGTCCAGAACCTTCCGGATCTCCTTCATCATGTCGTTGGGCTCCATGGAGGAGGTGGTCTTCATACTCCAGGTGAAGCGCAGCGACCGGGGCTTGTTGTCCTTGGGGGTCAGGCCCGGGTTGGGCGGGCTGGGAACTGTGGAGGTGGACGACAGGGTGTCCTTGTTCTCGTCTCCGGCGGAGCCCAGGGTGCCCTTCTCTAGCTTCTCAGCGGTGGTCAACATTGGTCTGAAAGTGAGGAAAGACAAGTCATATAATGAATAGCAAAATGAGAAACAGAAATGAGCAGACAAACAGAACATGAATGTTACGGGCTGGTTAACAATGCATTCAATCACAGGGGGAGCAGCGTGGGCATGAAGCGATTAGCTTGTGCATTTACATGAAAGCTTCAGTGAGCAGCACAACACATGTCTCCATCTGTTATTGAACTATCAACACTTCATTAGCAGTACTGATCAGGATCACCATGCTATTCTTCACACCACCTAAAATCAGGTCATCTAATGATTGGTATGTTTTTGAATCAACTGATTGTCTCTTTCAGAGTCCTCACCTGCTGGCCTCATCTCCACCCTCTCCCTCATACGGGCTCCTCAAAGAAAATTGGCACAAGTTTAGTCTTCCCAAATTCCAGCTTAACTTTTTTATTACCAGGTTAGAAAAAAAAACAAAAAAACAGCACCAACTCCCATGGCAACCCCTTCACCTTCCAATTCCAGATTGTGTATGTATCCAGATATTGTTCATGTGAACTCTACTACAGTATATTTTGGGGAGCTGAGAGAATAACTTGGTACCTCTCATTTATAATGGGTTTTTGATCCTGAAATTTTTGAGGACACTTTAATATTTGGTCTAGCATACAACTGGAATGAAGGATCAGCGATCACACTTCTCATGTTAATAAGACCCATCACCACATCGACAAACTCTCCTCAACACCCACAGCAACGCATCCACATTAATAAAACTAACAGCTTCTCTCAGGTATGCAGCAATTCTGCATTCCTATTTTCCCAAGCTGCCCAATATCCTTCAAGTCTGCACCCATCACAATTACCCAACTCCAAATACGTGCACCACTTAATGCACATGTATATAGCAACACCCCTCATTTTCTGGTTGAAGAGACATGAGTCGCTGAGATCGGAGCCAAGGCTTTGGCAGTTCTAATGACTCTTCAATGGAATAATTCAAAGTACAAGAAAACAATTAGCAGACAAGCCAAGGTATAAAAAAAAGATGAAACTGCAAGACGTTGCTAAAAACATGAGGTTACTTAGTAGAAAC
>JACXGM010004833.1:9283-36846 GCA_016801145.1 Umbra pygmaea
TGTGAAGGTACGGTTGCGAGACTGTGAAGGTACGGTTGCGAGACTGTGAAGGTACGGTTGCGAGACTGTGAAGGTACGGTTGCGAGACTGTGAAGGTACGGTTGCGAGACTGTGAAGGTACGGTTGCGAGACTGTGAAGGTACGGTTGCGAGACTGTGAAAGGACGGATGAGGGACATTTGAGGGAGGGTAGAGGGAGGGTAGAGGGAGGGTAGAGGGAGGGTAGAGGGAGGGTAGAGGGAGGGTTGAGGTACGGTTGAGAAAAAGTGAAGGTACAGTTGAGAGACGGTAAGGAGACAGTTGAGAGACTGTGAAAGGACAGTTGAGAGACTGTGAAAGGACAGTTGAGAGACTGTGAAAGGACAGTTGAGAGACTGTGAAAGGACAGTTGAGAGACTGTGAAAGGACAGTTGAGAGACTGTGAAAGGACAGTTGAGAGACTGTGAAAGGACAGTTGAGAGACTGTGAAAGGACAGTTGAGAGACAGCGAAGGGACAGTTGAGAGACAGTGGTAGCCAGCGGAAGGAAGCCAGGGATGCTGGTAGCAGCTGTGTGGCAACGGCAAAGTGTGTAGTATAAAGTAGTATTCAGTCAACAATCCTGTTGTGGGGCAGATAATTATCCAGTGGCTTGTTTAGAGAGCTTCACCATGACCTTTGGTGATGGTATTGGATGTTTTTGTAGTAGCATAGTTGTTTTGACTGTCATGGAGGAAGCAGACTATTTTTTCCATTTTGTTTTCCTCATGAAAGAATTTCAAAAGAATTTTAAGGTCAGGAGGATTAAAATGTTCTCTGTTCAGAGTCTATCTAGTGTTTGAAATCCAAAAAGCATTGTGTTCTATTCTCGATTAACATTATACCTTTTCTATAAACTCAAAGATATCCAGAACTGAACTTGTCCTTAAACCTACCTTTGCTATCATGATTGAAATGTTCCAGGGTGAATGTTAATTGTATGGATTTGAGTTAGGATTATGGCCTGGTAATGGATTATGAATTAGTATGGCCTCTGTGTTTTGGCCCTGAGCCACATGCGTGCATATCTTAGCCACGTTTATTAATGAGCTCTCTACATGTTTATTATCCGGTAGAATTACAGCATAGAATTCATTTTAAGAAGGCACACCAGGACCTTAAGCACACCAATTTAATATATGTTAGGAATTGGGTTCAGGATGTACATTATTGAAATAAAATGCTAAATGAATACAAATGCTATGCATATCATAGAGAATGGGTGACTCAGGACACAACTGATAGACCTTATACACATATGGGCCCGTTTTGGCTATTGAGTGCCACTAAACAAAAATATACATATGAAATGTAATCCTCAATATAGATACAGAAAGGAGAAGTCAGAGGGGAAGATTGAGGCAGGAAATTAAAAATCAGAGTGAGATTAATATTGATAACCCAAGGATAGGAAACACTTCAGAACAGCTTACATCCCATAATAATTACTCAAATGCCTTGTCAGGTTAGAAGAAAAAGAGCCTTTGTCTCATACTAGCTTTTCTTGCTATTCATATGAGATGATCTAAGTCCATGTAATATTTTCTTGTCTCCTGTCTTTACAGATGTGCTCCAGACTGGCTGGACTTTCTCTTTATTCACATGCTCAATGGAAGACAGCCGCTCCTTGCTCCATTCCTGTCATCTTTGATCTCAGAGAGATGGCTTTGATCCACAGCTAATCCACAGGACGTCCATCTCAACTCTCCTGTCTGCACTCTTAGACCATCTTCTCTCTGTTTGTCACCCTAACTCACCATGGCCTTCTTACTAGCGTCAGTGTTCCTACTTGTTCTTCAAACATATGCCGCCCCACCAGAATTTGTTCCAAGTCTGGATCTGGGCCCTGGACTATCGGTCAATGATTCTTTGTCTCCACCCCCAGGGACTAGCAAACGTGCCCCCCATAGCATAATCATCGGGGTGCGCAAGGGAGGTACACGCGCTTTGCTGGAGATGCTCGACATTCATCCCGAGGTGGCCGCCGCCGCCACCGAGGTCCACTTCTTTGACTGGGAGGAGAACTATGCAAAGGGGTTCGACTGGTACCGCGAGCTGATGCCATACTCCTACCCACACCAGATCACAGTGGAGAAGACGCCAGGCTACTTCACGTCCGCCTTTGCGCCGGAACGCATCCGCGCCATGAACTCCTCCATCAAGCTGCTGCTGATCTTACGGGATCCGACCGAAAGGGTCATCTCGGACTACACTCAGGTGTACTTCAACCGGCTGGAGAACCACAAGCCGGTGCAGGCGATTGAGAACTTGCTGGTGCGCAGCGGAGCTCTCAACACACGTTACAAGGCCATTCAGCGAAGCCTGTATGACGTGCACATGCGGAACTGGCTGCGCTTCTTTCCTCTGGAGCAGATCCACATCGTGGATGGGGACACATTGATACGGAACCCACTTCCCGAGCTGCAAAAAGTGGAGCGTTTCCTCAACCTGCCCCCCAGGATTATGTCATCCAACTTCTACTTCAACCAGACCAAGGGATTTTACTGTATCCGTAGCGACGGGCGGGAACGCTGCCTGCACGAGTCCAAAGGGCGCCCCCATCCCGTTGTCAATGGTACCGTTCTGCAGCAGCTACGGTACTATCTCCGGGAGCACAACAGTAACTTCTACCGGCTAGTGAAGCGCACCTTCGACTGGCAGTGAGGCAGTCCAACTTTACACTAGTTGGGCTACATCTTTTCAGTTGACATGCGACTAAGTGATCCCTGTCCTGTTTCAGGACTAATTGACAAGGTGTTAAGGTGGAAGATGCACTTTACAAACTCTGATATTCAAACACTCCTGTCAATCGCCTTTTACACTGCTAATGCTGTCATCAGAGCGGTTCGATATTTACGCAAAGCAAGAACTTTAAACGTAAGCTAACACGGAGAAAGAAATCTCCAAGCTTCTCATTCTCTGTACTGTACTTACCAAAAGTGAAGTTACGCAGATTGCTGCGAAACAATTTTGTGACCCTGATGAACTTCTTTGTTTGTTTTTTGTTTAATATTCTTGTACTTGATGAAAATAAATTGTAATGCTTTAAAAAGGTACCTGTGGTGCAGGAATCATTTTCTCTTTGTAGCTCTTTGTGCTGCCTTCAAACACCTATCCTGAGTTATTTAGGGAGCCTGCTAAGGTAGACTGGGGCTTTAAGATAAGCCTTTGATTCGCTGCGGTGGAAGAAGGACATTAATGCAGGGAAATGGTTGCCCTAGAGCACTGCTTTAGTAACATACAGACATCACTAATGGCTTTGGACGTTGAAGGTAGTGCCTGCAGCAAAAAGGGTCCATATCACGAGAGTCAGCAAGCTGAAGTGTTGAGAGCGCTTCCTGCATTTCACCACAATGTTACACCAAGTTACACCAGGGTATAAAGATATACACATACTGTTTATTGTAGCAGCACTTGGGCAGGTTAGCCTTTTATCTCATGTGGTTGGTTTACTGAATGATGAGGGCGGAGCTTACGTCCGACTACATTTTCACCTTTAATCATTTAAAATAGTTAAGGTGCAAGTTAAGGTTAATGCTTGGTAAGAGTTACTTAATGTTCAGATTAGGGGACAGGCACTAAGCCTGGTCTAAATCCCCGATAATAGCTATCAGTCCTTGTGAAAATAATAACTATTAGACAGGTGTATAGAAGTATAGAAGGGGTGAGAAGCCAGTTCCAAATGAAGGCTATGTCCTAAATATTGACTAAATCAAACTTTAAATATCTGTCTTGAGTGCAAAATAACAGCAACCAACCTCTGTCCATTGCGTGAGTGTGATTATTTAACATAATAAGCTTACTAGCATATTTCATTCATAAGCATTTCTTCAGGGCATAATGGGTGCACATTTTGTGCTTTCCTTGAACCATTCTGTAGGATCACTTGTCATTTCATGCCAGAGAAGAAACAGCACATTTCAGATTGTCATGGGTTGTGTTTCCTCATTGATTGGTCTTTAAACAACAGCCAGAGCTGCTTGTCTGGAGAGGCCGCTGCTTATGTGATCTCCCTTCTGTTGCTGGCTCTGTCAGAGACTAAATAAGTGCTCCCACTCTCCAGGGGGGAGAGACATCGATCCTTCCTGCTTTACCTCTGGCCAACTGGAAGGAGGGGTTTGTTCGTCTACACTGGAATATGAAGTCAAATACAAGCAATGTTTTCACACTATATCTTGCCATCTCCCATTTAATGATTCTGTATTCATTTTGATTGATGTCACGTCATATTAATGGGTTCAACCATACTATTATTTTCCAGCTCCATTCAGCGCAGGCTATCAGAATTGTCTATTAACTCAGAAGCTGCTTTTGTCTTTGATGCGGCTGGCACAAGTAATTTGTGATCAGTGTAATGGACCCAGGGTTTTGTTTACCCCTCACCTTCACTAGGGGGCGTGTAAACCCTTCGGGAAATAGATGAGTGTATTTCACTGGACACCTTTCGAGTGCAACCCTCCTGGGTGACCCAGTGTGAAGGATGTGACCCTTGACCTCTATGGGGACTTCCCCCTTATGTGTCAACTGGAAGTAACAATCCATCCAGATTCCCCTGTATCCACTGCCCAAGGTCCACCAAGCAATCTCACTCATGTTTCCGGCCCTTCCAATGACCCCATACTCCCAATTAGTGCATCACATTCAGGGAAAACACTGCCTGGTTGTTCTGGACCAACGGTGAACAAGCCAATTTCAACAGAAATCTTTGTATTATATCTCACAGCAAAAAGCTCATTCGTTTCGAACATCCAAAAGGTATTGATGAAAAGTAAAAATCACATCATGTCTATTCATTATAACATACATTCCACTGTCAACCTTCTTGGTAACTAGTGCTTTTTGAAGAGAATTTTCTTCTGTATGCACACTACCTATTTAATCATTTTGGTAGGACTCTAAGGATGAATTCTGTTTCATAATTGATGTACTCACCATTAAATCAAAGGTGAAGTAACGTTCACTGCTAACTATGCTGTTTTTGCATGTTAGTAGTCTAATACTGCTGTATCCTTCATGTGAATTAATGACCTACACATCGATATAAATGGCAATATACTAGACTGCCAGCACAGTCAACGAACATGGCTCAATAGGTCTGTGGCAATACTGTATGGTATAATTAAACCTTGGACATTGCTTGGAATACATTAGACCTCCACAGATGTTCTATAAAATTGTTTGCAATTTACAGTCACCAAGTTCTTTCAGTTAATGAAAGTCCATTTAGCAGCCATATGCTGTTAGAAAAATTCAAATGGTTTTCATTACCCATTCGCATGCACTGAAACATGAAAAGGCCTTTTAAGAGATTTCAAAGAAAACCGTACAGCCACATCAATGGATAACCTTGTCTGAAATCAATTCCTCTACCAACTGATGGAGAAAGCTGCTTCCTTATAGCCCACTATTGACAATTTGCACTGGACTCATATGAGAACAAAGCTAGCTATCCAGCACTGACACTGTTTTATTTAAGTCATGTGACCCACGATTCATCTGAAAGGACCCTTCAGCTTGTTCATGTGTTGCATGTCACCAGAGGAACACAGTCAGTTTCGTGTTAGAATGCAAACCGCCTGGAGGGAACAATGTGTTGCAGTAAGATAGTTACTTCCTGTACAGCATCACCATAAACAATAAACTCGTCAACCTAACGTGAATCCAGCGCTGATGTTGCCAAACAGCAGTCAAACAACTTACAAATCTCCCAGAAAACATGCATGCGTGATTTTCTTTTCTTTAAAGGCAACAAAAACATACCAACCACTCTAAATGGATCCCATCCAGAACGATGACTGGTTTTGAGCTCAGCTGTGTGATGACTGATTCATTCTTGGATATTTTGTTTGCCTTCAGAGAGCAGAAGCCTTGGTGATTGATGTGCTTCCATGTTGGTCCATACTGAGAAGCAAAGCCGCTGCATTCAGGTCTCAGCGAGGAGGCAAGTCCCTCTTAATTTGGGCCCTCTATATAAAAGCCATGTGATTAATTCATTCAGCTAATAAACATGGAAGCCCTTATGGAAACATTCTGTAAAATGCATTTAAAATATTTATTTGGGTTGCATTATAGGATACATTTGAAACAGTTGAAGAGAAAGGGCTCATATTAATGAGTCGGAGTCCTCAGTTAATGTTCACCAGCCTCCACTGATGAACAAAAAATAAATGTTAAATAATGTGTTTTTTCCCTTCATTGTGAACTGTATTTTAATTTGTGACTTTTTATGTATTTGGAGTACACACATTTGCACAGCAAATAAAGTATTTGGAGATCAGATGGCTCAGTGGTTAGGGAGTCAGACGTATAGTTGGAAGACTCTGACAAATGTATTGTGTCCTTGAGCAAGGCACTTTACCTTACGTTTTTCCAGGGTGATGTCCCTGTACTTACTGTTAGTCACTCTGGATAAGAGCATCTGCTAAATGACTAAAATGTAAATGAAATAGGGTAAAAGTCAGGAGGTCAAGTGTATCTCAGTCGGTAAAAGGGTAACATTTGCAACGGAAGCATTCTGGTTTCAAATCCTACAGAGGGTATAGAAATGTATGCACACACTACTGTAAGTTGCTCTGGATACCAGTGTCTGATAAATTATTTAAATCAGAGGTGCTCATAGGTTCAAGGCCCGCTAAAACCCTGACAAGCTGCTAAAAGCCAGACTGTTTATGAGTGACTGAATTAGCCCTTTCATATGTAAACAAAACAAGTATTCCTCATAACCCTGTTTTCTTTACGCCGTCTTTTGTTAATGAGTGGAGAGTGAAAAACCAACAGATGCTGCGTGGGCTGGTGTTTGATTGAGTGATTGTTGGAGCGGCGAGCGTACACTTTCACACACTGATGTTTCCTCATGCGTGATCACTGGGCAATGCTCCAATGGACGATTTTATGGTGAACGGATGAGCGCATACTTACTGAAGAGTCTCGACATAATGAGGGAATGTTTTCGACTGTAGAAATCTCTAATTCTTCCTCCTTTTCACCACTTCACCTTTACCAACTCTACCCGGGAGGTCTTGTCTGTTTCCATTCTGAGCCGGCAGAAATGTGTCGGTGTAAATTCCACTCCGGAGTGAGAAATCTCAGAGTGAACTTTTTTGCCCTGAGTCTCGCTCGGCTTCTTCCTTTGCCAAGCAACAACAGCCGAGTGCATGGTCCGGTCATGGCAGACCGACTCATCTCACTGCAAGCTAAAGCCGCCCTTATGCTCAGCAGCCAAGTGTCACAGACAAGGTATTTCTATCCGAGAGGCTCCAGGGGAGATGACGGGTGGGATCATGAAGGATGAGGGGATTGGAAAGAGCAACGGTTTTCTGAAGTGTCTGATTTAAGATGATGTTTGCCTTAGAGCTGACTGAAGAAGGGCTTCAAATCGGAAAATGGAGTCAAATGTTTTATGCCGATTCCAATGGGACTTAATTGATGAAATTTTGAAACAAGTTGGCCACTTGTAAAATGGTTTTGTGGAGAATGGCTATCATGAAATATATAGCATTTGTGATGAGCTAGCACATGTGCCGGATGTTGTTTCATGAATGGAATATGCTGCTTTGTTTTAATAAGCTAGAATCAGTTATTATTATGTTCTGAACCAGTGATTGGTTTCCAAGTGCGAATAGTCATGAAGTAATAAATTATTAGCTAAAATGGCTAAGTGTTTGCAAGGTGGCTTGAAGTTGCACTATGTAATGTATGTTTCTGAAAAAACGACCAAAACTCTGTTTTAGGACTAGTAAACATTAGGAACTATTATTATGGATTTGGGGTTTGAAAACACCAACATAAGTAATAAAAAATATAGATAATATTTGAAAGAAAAATCAACATTACCTAATTATTTATATATATTTTTTTTTATTTCCATTACCTAACAATAATTTACCATTAATTAACCAGATACAAATCTGTGGGATTCATCCAACTACGTCACGGAGTCGCAGATTATTTTTGCACTGCTCATCCAACACAGAAGCCTTGGACCACGGAACAAGAACACAGAAGCTTCATGCATAAGATGATTAAGTTCACTGACTATACATGCGTGATTGAATTTAGAGTTGCCTGATCATTCTACATGACAATGTTTATTTTGATTCTGATTATCCTTTTGACATTATGTTAGTTACTGTCTTTAGAAACTCAGAGCCCTGTTAGAAAAAGTCACTTTTTGGTATTTCAGTACCGAGTTACATTGAACAAATATGTTCAAAATGAAAAGCAATACTTTTTGTATAGGATAAAATCTTTAGCATTAATAATGACTCATTGGTAACTGTCAAAGTTGCTGACTTATACACTGGGCCAGATAAAACTATACTCAGTGAAAGGAAAAAAGGGTGAGTGTGAAGTGAACTAGAGGTTATACTCTTACAGAAAGGATAAATAAGGGAGGGAAAAGATAAATGTCATGAATACATCCTAAATGCCTGGCTTGGACAGTGAACTGTCTTATTGGTTGGCTGTGTACTCTATTGATGCTCTTGAAAATCATGAGAGCACAGTTTTGTCTCAGTGATAAAATGTCATAAATGTCTCCTGGAGGGCACTGACCAATTGCAGCATAGACTTTTAGAACAACTGGAGCTAGGTAAAACAATACATGGTTCTATGGTTTGTCCCCATATGTGAACCGTATTTGGTGTAAGGTATAACAATTTACAGAGGATTCTACATAGAACCTTCTATGTAGGGTTCTGTAAAGTACCCCCATTAAACAGTTCTAACTAGAACCCTAGAGGTTCTGCCTACAGCCCTCTATGCTAGGTGATACAATGAATGCTTTGAAGAGTTCTAGAATGTGCTATTATGGGTTCTATTATATAACCCTTTATAAGTTAAGAGTTATTCCTAGAACCTTCTTTGAAGGGTTCTACCATTAATCTTGTTGATACTTAATAGTTATTCTAGAAACCTCTATGGAGAGTGCTGAAAGAAAGTCTTTTCCCAGAACCCCATTATAATTGAGGGGTTCTTTCCAGCTCTTCCTGTGAAGGGTTGTACCAAAGCCCATTTAAACTTAAATTGGTTCTACCTAAAAACCCTGTAAAGCCTTATATCTAATAACAGGTCTTCATATGAATGTTTTTAAGATGCATATTACACTCAAGGGTAGGTAGAGTAAAAGTACTTTTCTGAGTTTGGCTGACTTTCTCAGTAAGACCAATATGACCAGGCAAAATAAATTCATATCTTACCAGTGATCAATAATATGAAAACAAAGAGTGAAAAATGACTAGTTATGGTCATTGGTTAGTAATGAACTCGCTTACCAGGTAATTTACATTTTAACTGCACACTTCTCAAAACTTCTTAGTGAACCCTGCAGAGTACTTTATTTTATTTATTTTTGTTAACCAGGTATGTTGTCTGAGAACACATTTTCATTAGCAGCAATGACCTGGGTAGGTCAAATAAAATTACATTGTACATCAAGGAAATCTTTTTCAGCAGAAAGCAACACATTCACAAACACACATACAGTAATAGAATTATCTTCAAGAAAAAGTTTTAAATTCCCTAACCAGTTCCTCTAAAGTAAAAGTCCATTGTAACTCATTCCACATTTCAGGGGCAAAGTAAAAGCAGTTCTATCTAAATCAGAGGAGATCTTAGGGATCTCCAGTGATAACCATCCCTGAGCTCGGGTCTGGTAGCCTGTCAGTCTTAAATATCTTAATTATTAATTCAAATAATAATTGGAATTAATGGTAGCATGTGCAAAAGAGTGTTATAGACAAAAAGTACACCATGCATTACTCTGTGAGACTTTAAAGAGAGCCAGTCCACTTTTTGATGAAGGATACAATCATGGGTACTGTAATATAACAAATGGCACTATGATACACAGCCTCAAGAGGTTTTAACACAGAAGCAGAGGCATGCATATGCAGTAGCGTTTTTTGGCACGGGCGAACCGGGCAGCCGCCCGGAACGGCATTTTTTATGTCACGTGGGGGGCGGCACAACCATCTAAAAAATATCCTCTGCGATGCAAACCAGTTTTCTATTATCTATCATTTCACTGTGTGGGAAAATGGGGAATTGGCGCCCGCTTCAGCTGCAGGCGCCCATGCTTGCTGAAAAAGTGTGGTGCACAGAAGATGTATGAAACGGGGAAAGGTTGATAGAGATTGTGTAATACTTCCGGTTACAGCTTTCGGTCATTAATTCTCAGCTCCCCGCATTAACATTTCTGATTAACTCTATATTATGACTACATAATAAAACTTTTTGGGAAATGGTTTTCCTTAAATCAGGAATTTTATGTGAGAGGTTGTCACAATAATTGGCAGAAACGAAAACTTTTCCTACAGCAGCAGTGTTTTGATTACCAACCATATTTACGAAGCGAGAGCAGTTGTGAGGCGCTTTACAATTTGCACACACCACCTAAAGACGATGAGGTGCTTTGGCTGAAAGCACTCAACTTAAAGAAACCACCAAAACGACCCTACGTGTGTTCATATCACTTTGTTGACAAGAGGCGACTGAAGATCACCGTTTCCCAGAGAAGTGGCTGGGCTATGATGCTCCAGTGAGGATAAGACCTCTCGTCAGGACAGGCTAACTAGCTATCTAGCTATGTTAATGTTCATTGTAAAAGTCTCCAACAAAAATCTAAACTGAGCTAGAACAGTACTCATAAGTAAAAACACTGTAGCAATACAACACCTGCTGTTGGGCTAAATCGGTGTTTCTCAAACTGTGGTACATGTACCACTGGTGGTACTTGGAGCACCCAGTGGTGGTACCATATTTGACTAGGAAAAAACAAGTGTTTGGTTTATTGAATTGTAACGTTAATCAAATCTGTGTTGGCTGTACGGTAAAGCTCAGCCCATGTATTTACAGCAGAATTCTCCCCAGCATGAGCCTTCAGTTGTGCTTTTGCGTGTGTGTGTGTGTGTGTGTGTGTGTGTGTGTGTGTGTGTGTGTGTGTGTGTGTGTGCGTGCGTGCGTGCGTGCGTGCGTGCGTGTGTGTTTTGAGGGCATATGCCTAGGCTACAAGACAACTGCAATTTAATGTAATTTTAATATTTCAGAAAATTGTGGGCCTATGTTAGGGCTCGGTGATATGGACCGAAATGAATATCTCAATATATTCTGTAGCTTTAACGACTAACGATATATCTCGATATTTAGTTATTTAAAGTTTAGAAAATAAGTACACATATGTAAAGAAAAAAATTGGATTTTCTTTATTAAAATTAACAAGTGAAGATTTGCACTTTCTTTGACAAAGAGGTGTGCAAGACACAGACATTGTTTTGGAACATTTACCAATCTCTGTCAATTTAATATTCAAATGTATTTTAGAAAAAGAACAATGCTCAATAATTAGATGTGGTGAGTAAGTATGACAAATGTGTCAGCTCTCTTTTGTATGCAGAGTGGGGGTCTGGCCCACTGTGCATATGGATTGTGTCTCCATAGTCAAAGACGGGCAAACGTGAATTAAACAATTTGATTTCTATTGTTTAGTTTCAAACAAGACATATTCCTATAAAAGAAACCAACTTTAACTCTTAGGGCTAGATTTATTAAGCCGTTTGCGCCTGTTTCCAGGCGCTAATTGGTCGCAAAGATGGACGGGCTATTTACAAACCAGGCGCACTTGGTTAAAATCGCAGATTGCCTGCCACATGAGCGACAAGAGACAAGTTGCGCTTTCAATATGTGTTTGTGGGAGGGTCATGGGGAAAGTGGGAGTTCCACCCAAAAAGGTGGGAGGATACACGTAAAGTGCACCTAATTATATATTCCGTGGTATTTACAAAGACTGCCAGTAAAAGCGCGCCTCCATTCTGCGGGGGGAATTTTCCGCCTCTTAAAAGCAGGTCTTAAAACCAGCAACCGCGTTTTCCTGTGTGTTCAAATATAGCTACATGAATGGGAGCAGTGTTTCAAACATAGCATCAAATACACAAAAAAAGACAAATGCCTCCATCTGTTCCATTTTTGATAAGCAATTTTGTGATTATTGACCTATATAACACTCTTTAATTACTTAACTACATCGGTTGGCTTTACATATCAATGATATAGGCTAAACATATGAATATATGCCAAACGCCAACACAACAGTATCATTACAAACCACGCATACCTTCATTCTCTACAGAGATCTCAGCAGTATCTATGCCGTCCGATATTTTCTGTGATCGGCGACTGTAACAATGCATTTGAAGAAGGAGGTAAAATGCAGGATTTTGTGTTACACACTTTGTTGTAGAATGTGTATCAAAATAAATGGAAGACCAGTAGACAACTTCTAAACATGGGTGACAGTAATGCCCAAACAAAATATTTGCATAGAGCACAGCAAAAGGAATAAGTAGTGGGTTTACATAAGTTTAACCTTCACAGGATGAATATCTTCCTGCTGATATGAAAACATACAAGAGCAGCTGGCCTGAGAATCACATAGGTATAACACGTTTCATAAACAGAAGTATTTTCAGTAAGCTTTAGAAACTAAATGCACAGTACACAAACATACAGGAAACTATACCCCACAATCACCCGAAGGCGTCACAATTCTTAAATAGGAACCTGGATGCCTAGAGATTGAGGGATAATGATGGGACGGTGATGTTAGTAGGCAGGCAATGCCGACCGTCAGATCCTGGATGTGCCAGTAGAGGAAGATCCAGGATTGGGAATGGTAGGCTTGACCACCCTTGATCTCCAATTGCGGAGAGGGGTTCTCCAGCACCCCGGCCTCATGGAGTGGGGTTTCCAACACCGTTTTGAGGAGAGAAACATGAAAAACTGGGTGAATACACATGGATATATGTACACTCTTAAAAATAAAGGTGCCAGGAAGAACCAAAATGGGGGTTTCACAGCGATGCCATAGAAGAACCTTTTTTGGTTCCCCAAAGAACCTTTCACTGAATGGTTTTTTGAAGAACCTATTTTTTCTTAGTGCCATTAAGAAATGTGAAAATAATGCATAACTGCCCAATACTAAACATGTTACCTTTTATGTTACTAATATAAGTTTAAATATTTTTTGTAGTCTAATTAACATAGGACGCATAAATCTATTCATAGCGGTCAGTGCAGAGATTGTGGCATGCCACCACAAATAAATCAATGTATGGGAAACGAAAAATTTACTCCAAAAATGTAAGGTCACATGAGATTGATGATGAAGAACCATTTTATAATCTAAAGTACCTTTTGGCGCTACAAAGAACCTTTTGTGCAATGGAAAGGTTCTTTAGATGTTAAAGGTTCTTCAAGGAACCATATATCCCAACACAGAAACTTTGAAGAACCTTTATTTTTAAGAGTGTAGTTCCAGTTTGTATGTCACCTGATTTACTCTCCTCAGGACTTTTAGAGGGTCCTACAAACTGCGGACCCAGCTTCTGGCATTTCTCTACCGCGGGGGCCTCGGACTGGCTCGGATGCCATGGGGCCCGGACTGGCTGGACCCCAACACACACTGGAATGGTGTGAAGTTCGTACAGGAGTGGCAAAGAGAGTTCTGGACGTATTATGCTCAGGGCAGGAATTCTACAGAATCCTCCACTGTGTAGTTACAATCACATGCAAATATATTTCCGAATCTTCATAGGATTTTGCTTATGCCCACACAACATATCTCATATATCCCAGATTTATATGGGTGAAATGATCAAACATATGTGAAATTGTCTTAAAAATATATTGATTATTTTCCATTCACAATGCAGTTTATATGACATGCATCAATTAATTCTTCAATTGATTGATGAATAAATGCGTTTGAAGTTAAAATGCAAATGTGTCATCTTTAATCCATGGAACATATAAACTCAGCGAAAAAAGATACATCCCTTTTTCAGGACAACATATTTTGAAGATAAAACATAAAAATCCAAATAACTTTACTGATGTTCATAACCACCAACAATTACTGAACATGCACTCTGTGGAATGGTCATTAAGACACTAACCGCATACAGATGGTAGGCAATTAATGCCACAGTCATGAAAACTTAGGACACCAAATGCAGCTTCCTAAAAGGAGGAATGGGGACTGGAGTTGTGGCCATGGCAATAAATTGCAATGTCCGTACTGTGAGACGCCTTAGACACGGCTACGGGGGTACAGGAAGGATAGCTGATTATCTTCGCAGTGGCAGAACATGTGTAAAAACATTTGCTTAGGATCGGTACATCTGAACATAACACCTGCGCTACAGGAACAGGATGGCAAGAACTACTGCCCGAGTTAGGCCAGGAAAGCACAATAGCCCGTCAGTGACAGACTGTCCAAAATAGGCTGAGAGATGCTGGACTGAGGGCCTGTGGGCATTTTCTAAGGCAGGTCCTCACAAGACATCACCGGCAACAACGTTGCCTATGGGCACAACCCCACCTACACCAGACAGGACTGACAAAAAATGCTCTTCACTGACGAGTCGTGGTTTTGTCTCACCAGGCGTGATGGTCGAACTCCCGTGTATTGTATTTTAAGTGATAAACATTGTTTAATCATCATCACTGAAACATCGTTTTTGTATTTCTATGTAGTTTTCGGAAAAGTTACATGTTTAAGAGTGTAGTATTGGACAGCAGACAAATGTACTACCCAACCACTGAAGCACATGGACACCAAACAGCTAGCCAATTGTAATGATTGTGAGTGCCATTTTATTTACTGTTATTCTACCAGGCAAGTTGACTGAGAACAGATTCTCATTTGTAGCACCAGCCTGGGGAGTAGTAGGGGATGAATGAGCCAATTGACAGCTGGGGATGATTAGGTTGCCATAATGGTATGAGGGCCAGATTGGAAATTTCAGGACATCGGAGTTTACACCCCTACTCCTATGATAAGTGTAATGGGATCTTTAGTGACCCCGGAAAGTCAGAACACACTTCCCATCCAACAAAAAGCACCCTTCACAGGGCAGATGTCCTTTAACTGCTCTGAGGCATTGGACCTTGATCTTTCAACCAGAGGGACATTTGGTCTCCCAGGCACCAACCAGGCCTGACTCTGCTTAGCTTCATAAGCAAACCAGCAATGGCACTCTGCTGCTGGCAAATTTGTAACCTTACCTCAGATAAATAAATTCCCCTAGTTGTGTCCACACACACATGAATACATTATTGTTTTGTTTACTAACCATTAATCTCCTTGCTCACTGCACAGTCATTGCAACCTAGCATTGATTGACCTTACTGGTCATCTAGGAGGTAAATGCTAAGCTTAACAGAGCAACAAAAATGTGTGCAGTTGATTTTGGCAACTGGCCAAGTTACAAGAGAATGTACTCAATTTGTCATTACACAGTAAATATAGGCAGATGCTATATTCATTTATTAAGTGTAGTGGAGGGATGTTTTCATGAACACACACACCACACACAATTCTATTATATTGCCTTCTCAGGTTGTCTGGTAGATAATTCTGACGGTTCTGTTGTGTGGTATCTGGCCAACCTGAGCACTGCTACTTCATTAAAAAGGAAATTAAAAGAAAACAAAGAAGGTGGAAGAAAAAAATAAGTTACTTTACTTCATCCCTTTAAGTTTGCTAAATGTGTTTTTGGCAATCGTGCGTCAGGGTTATTCATGGATAACACACTTTTAAAAAAAAACTATGTCACAGAATTTGCAAGGCTAAAAATAAATTAGAGCATTAGGTTGTGAATGTTGCAATGATTACACCAAAGTCTCACCCCTACTGTATGTATCTGTCATCAGAGTCAGATACACAGTTAATATAATAATTTGAGTTAATATATAAGAAAAGTTTATATATTTTATAAAATAATGTATTTGTTGATAAATATAAATATAATTGAGAACATGTCTAAAATACCTCTTTACGTAATACTTCCATAGCAGAACCAATTATTTCTGTATAACAGTGGGGTTGGGTCTCTATTGTTACTTTTCTCTATGCATTTCACCCAAGACACAACACCTGCAAGGTTCATCAATAGATGTTTAATTGAAGTTGCTGTGTAGTAATTTCAATATTAATGAACACATTAAGTGAAGTGTTAAAGCTGGGCATTTCCTTTCTTACTCCTCTTGAGTAAACAGGCCAGTGAGTTCTCACGGCATGTTTGAAGGCACGTTTCACGCATGTTTGACAACACATGTATGTTAAAATAAAAATAATGCCTTGTGATTGTCATTCTATACTCAGTGGGGTAAGATCGGGTAGCTGGGAATTAACACCTCCCCATGCAACTGGGTACTCGACTTTCTGTATGCTGATTCCAGGTGGTAACGGCAACACACTGACCGCCCGACACATTGACCCACATCCTGGGTTTCCCCCAGGGAACTGTGCTTATTCTCTACCTGTACTCCCTGTGCACACATACTACTGCCTGTTCTAAAAACAGCACAATCGTAGGGAAGCTTTTACACCAGACAGTGTCTGAAAAGGATCCAGAGAATCATCAAAGACTACTCACCCAAACCATTAAATATTCACTCCATTACCATCAGTTAAGCGATAATGGAGCATTTGCTCTGAGAGTGATAGACTATGGGACAGCTTCTACCCACAAAGCCATAAGGCCTCTCAACACTAATTTATTTATCTGTATTTCTTTTATGTATTTAATACAGCAGCATAGCGTATTGTATCTCACGGCAGGGTTGCCAAATACTGCTATGAGTGGTGTTGGAGGGCCAGTAGGGGCCACTGTTCTCTGTGGTCGAAAGATCATTCCCAATGCCTCAGGGCAGTGAGTTTTTCTAATGTTTTCTACAGTGTTGATGTGTTAACCGTCATCAAATGTCAAACTGGTACAGTTTTAACATGTGCATTTTCAACCATGTGAACTAAGAAATTAATTATATAATTTGTTATTGTAAATGTACTGTCAATCAATCATGCCTACCAAGATGTAAATATAGTATGACACCAAAGTGCCTAGACTAGAATTAACAGAAAATACTGTCAATTTTTAAGAGAACCATCCATCAAAAGTTCCATATTCCATAAGCCTCGGGCCTCCTTTCAGCAGAAATATTTCAAAGAAACCTTCACAGAGAACACTAAGAGAGAAAGAGTGAGAGTGACAATAATAGTAGGAGAGAAAGAAAAAGAGTGAGACGAACATAGTGCCCTGTCTGCTCCTACTGTTTCTCTCTGAGCTCAGGCTAGAAAGCCTTTCCACTTCTTAATGGGGAAAAAAATGGAGTTCTATTTTTCACATCACTGATCCATGACCTCACATGGATCACTGTTTTACTTGCCTCTGATTATATCTCCCCCCAACACACTTGTATAGTTTTGAGTGTTGTTTATTATGCACTTTGGGCCAGTGAGCGAAAGAAAGAGGGGAAATGAGTAAGCGACAGTTTAAGACGTCCTCCAATTCTAATTCCCTTTGAAATTAACCTATTTCAACATATGTCACGACTACATTATTACGGATAAGGTTGTAAAATAACTATATAAAGGCCATTAGGGCATCAGGAGATCTACACCAGGAAAAGATCTGTGAACCGAGACCATTGTTCATTATCTGTGGACCTGTTATTTCAGGGGGATGTGTAGCATCAAAACAAATCCAGTATTATTCCAACCAAGATCTTACCATTCTGCAATAGCCCCAGTAACACCTGGCTTATGACGACAGGAAGCCTTGTATGTAATAATGACAGGATTTGTCACAAAGAGAAATGCTGGGAGCTTCCAGCAGAGGGTGCTATTTTCACAGCGCTTTCCACTTACACTGCCAGAAAACACACTGCGAATGCTTCATCTCCACTCCTTCAACCGATGGTAACCCTGTGGCAAACCACTTAACGAAAGGCCAATCAGGATCTCTTCCATATTGAATATGAGTTATGAGGTCACCTAAACAGACACAAATGGGCCTGTTTGTTTTCCGTGCCAGCAGCCACCGAGCCAGCAGTTTCCAATTACAGGTGTTGGTAGAGCCATAACACATCCATCCGGAAAACTGTAGCCCGTAGATGAAACATGGAGTGACAGCTCATTAATAAACCTTGGAAAGGGAGGAAGCATCTGAAATCAAAGTAATGTTTGTTGACAGGTTTTTGAGATGCCTTCCAGGTTTTAAAGTCACAGTTGAGACTGTGAAGAACTAAACAGTAACACCATTTACACCTGAGTCAAACTTGCACCTTTTGTACTGAGCCACATTTAGACAATGGACACATTTTTTGGTGTAGACAATGAAAAGACCAAAAGCAATGTGATTGTAATCAGGTCAAATCTGAATAATCGGGCAAGAATATGTGATGTGAATAGACAAATTAATGTGTGTGTTTGTATCATTTACTAATTTGGCTGAGCAAAATTCAGGTTATAAACAGACTTGGAAAGAGAAACCATTTAAATTATCTTTGACGGGTAGTATTGCTGACCTACATCATTTCTGTGTATTAGAATTAAGTAGAAAAACTAAAATGTTAACAAAAAGTAAGCAAATTATTTGTGTATTCTACACCAGACGTTGTTCTGGATAGAACCATCTCTGCTAAAGGACTTCAATATTTATGTAAATTGTACACTGAGTGAAACAAGGATATTTGGTCTATAATCAAAAATGGTGGTTTAATGAAATACATTTTAATGGCACTTGTAGATGAACTTCTAATAATGTTGCCACCATTGAAATGTGCACCAGATCAAGACAAGGAAACATGTTAGAAGTAGGTATAAGCAAGGCCATTGAGATAGATGAAAAGAGGCCGGCCCTGGAAGGTTGCTTTGGGCAGGGTCATCATGACCCATGCTTTCATTAGCCTTGATTGATTAGTTCACCGCTTGATGTCAGTTGGGTATGTTCAAGGATCTGGGACAGAATATTCCCATACAAAATGTTATTCCAGGGAGGGAGGAAAAAGTACAGTTTGGAGACATTTTATTCGGGTGTTGTGAAGTTGGTTCGGCTCGGCAAAAATAAAAGACATTGTAACGAGCGGAACTGCACCGTTTTCTTTCTGTAAATAGCCCTGACATGTAAGCAGAAACATGAACACACACGATACATTCATACAGACAGCAGCACCTTGGGTTTGGATCTCCTCTGACCTCCGGTCCTGGTACACCCTGTTCCCTGGAGACGACCCAGCCGCCTGGCCTTATCTCTGCAACTCCCACCAGGTTCCCACCGCTATAGGAGGGGCTTTCATTTCCACAAGCCCATTGTACTGTCAAAATTTGGACAGCAAAGCTACAATTTAAATAATGTCTCTAAACTCCTGCCTTTTGGATTTTACATGGAATGTGTCACAGGACAGCAGAGAATGTCACCTTTGATTTTACAGCGTTTTCACACACATTACACGCTATACAGAGGTATGCAAACGTTTGTGGAAAAAAATGAAGTTACAATGAATTTTATTAATGGACAGATGTTGACCTGACCTCTACATAGTACAAAGTTTAACCCTTCTGCACATGTTTATACAGGATTACTGTTTATTTGCATTTTCCATTCTAAATATGGAACAAAAGTGAGAATGACGTGTGCCGAATGTAGTCACGCTGTCACTTAGTACTGGGTAAAAATGATTTTGGCAGACACTGTATAACTGCTACCAAACATTTATGTAGCTGCTATGACTCTTTCTATTGACCTTGGATTTTTTCCCAGTCTTCCTTGCAGAACTGTTCCAGCTCATATTGAGTCTTGGGATACCTTGCATGAACTGTAATTTTGAGATCTCTCCACAGATTTTCAATATTGTTGATATCTTAAGATTAGGACAGCCATTCAAAAGTCGTTGTCTTTCTTTCTTGTAAATATTTCATGGTTGGTTTTCAGGTCTGTTTTGGATCATTGTCTTGCTGAAATATCACCTTTTCTGTGTAATATCTTTCTTGGTCTTCCAGATCTTGCTTTGATTTGAACTATTGCATTTCACTTCCATTTCTACACAATGTTTGTGACAGTTTAAATTGGCAACAATGTGTTTTTATAGCCTTCTTCTGTTTTGTGAATGTATCTTCGTTTTCATACCCTCAGAGGAGCCTATGGTTCTTTAAACCAGGCATAATAACCATCACAATCTGACAGAGAGCAGCCAAATACTGGAATTGAATTCACCTGAATAATTAAAGCCCTTATAGTTCAGTAAAACTTCTTAAGGGAAGTGAAGTGTATGTGCTTCTATGTCTTAACGGTAAAAGCGATATCAAAATAATTGCATATTTGACGCTTTGTACCATCTAATTTTCACAGCTTGACAAAAAGAAATGTGTATTGGCCTGAATTAAAATGGATGTTTATTTTTTAAATGCATCCTGTATGTCAAGGACTGGGTGTTATTATCACTACATTGTGTTGAATGGGGTGGGTAAATTGTGTGTGGTAAGACACCAGAGGACAAGACTTCACCGGTTTCCCATTACCACAGGTTATCCAATAATAACCATAGACAGAGAGAAAGAGCTTTAGTTTTAATCTGTCTTTATTTAGACAAACTAGATTGCACAAAAAACAGCCCCCCCCCAAAAAAAGAACACATGGTTGTATTGCTCCTGCACAAACACACATGACTAGCCCCAAACAAAAAAAATTATACTATACAACACACATCACTGCCTGCCCATTCATCCCATGCAAGAACAACATATGCAAAATGTACTATATCACCAAACACAGCCCATTGGACATAAACCTGGACATCACACCGTAACATAGTCATTATATAAAAAGACATCATAATGCAAACAAACCTCAGTGCCTCACAGAAGAACCTCAACTACCTCAGGTCCCACCATACAGACAGCACCCCCAAATCCCCACACGTCCTGAAATGAGAGAGAGAGAGACAGACAGACAGAGACAGACAGACAGAGAGAGACAGAGACAAAGATATAGACACAGCGGGCCAGGCGATCAACAGAAGGACAGACAGAGATAAAGCCAGTGACACAGAGAGCAAGACAGATTTACAGAGAGACAGATAAAATGACAGAGAATAAGAGAAACAAAGAGATATTAGAACTGGGAGAATGTAATAACAAGTAACAGCTAGCAACCTTCACATCTGGGCACAGGAAGAGAGCAAGGGTGGGGTGAGATAGAGGGTGAGGTAGAGTAAGGTGGGGTTGAGGGGTTAGTAGATAGACAGAGAGGTCTATTTCCACAACCACTCAACTGTTCCTGTTTTACCTCACATCTGAGAAAGACCTACTGTAATTGGAAGAACATCCTATTCTAACTCCATAGCATGGGGAGATGGAAACGATAGATCAAAGGGCACAAAGAGATGGATCTCAAATAAAAGAAGGGAAACGTGGGACCTCACAAAACCCACACACCATGAATACAATGCAGGGTAGTCAGGACTATCAAAGGCTTGCAAAGGCAACGAGACTGTGTGAACACTAAATGTTTCATTAATCACAGTTTGATCATTAAATGCAGTATTACAGCACTATTAGACCAGATCAAACCGCATTGAAACAGGAAGTAACACCGGAGTCATGAATCTGATGGACAGGGCTGTCTCAATTGGAAGCCTTTACTTTCCATCTATCGCACAGTCGTGTAGTATGCCATGTAGTCACACTTCACTGCACTCAGTTAAAGGTGTTTCCATCTCCTTCGACTAAAGCACAGGAGGTTCAATCGCAAAAGTCACGTCGGAATCCATCCACTCAATATATCTACTGTCTGAAACTAAGAGGTAAAAGAAAAGAATATGAAAATATATGCACTCCATATTAAATCGCTCTGGATTAGAATGACTGCTAAACGAATCAATCTTAATGTACTGTACTACAATAGAGTTAACGTTATGTAACTATATAAAACGTACTTCTCACAGAAAGACAATTCAATTGAATTCTTCCAGAAATGTGGGTACGGGATTTGATTGAATCATACAATTACATGAGAGACTTAAAAACCCACATTCATTTCATATTCTACACGTCACCGTTAGACTACTCCTTATCTCATGAGAAGTAGAACAATGTAAACTGTCTGCACAGTAGACGTACAGTACCTTTTGCTGTAAAACAAAAAAATACTCCATCTGGTGCGGTGAGATTAAGAAACTCTATTCACACAAAATATTTTCATGTGCTCCTGCTTTCACCTAAATATCTGTTTTGGATGGTTTGATGTGGCCCAGGGGTGCCCAGGCACTCATCAGAATTGCTGAGTAGTAAGAGAGGCGAGTCCCCAGCCTGGTGCTCCAGGGGAACAGGTGACCTGCTCCATTTGAAGTGTTAATTTGCCCAGGCCAGAGGGAGAGAGGCAGCCAAATTGAAATGTCTGTGACTGGGTACTGACAGGCTCTGTTGTCTCACTAAACTACCTGCCGAAGGGGGGGGGGCACTACTACCGTGCGGATTTGACAAATCCTGACATTCTCCCTCACACTTGGCTATGGATTGGTTGAGACTGGTAATGGGGGGTGAGCACCAAGGTCAAGTGGTCGAGTTGGAGAGCAGACGTGACCATGTCCAAATGTTGGCTTGCAATGATTTTGACCTCAGGCAAGGCCTAAAGTTGAATTCATATTAACGGTAAAGGATACAGCCTTGGGTAACGATGTCAACTGAAATAATGTGGATAGGAGAAGGGAAAAAAAGAAGGAAAATAGAACCAGGGTTTTGTGAAGATACACAACACCCTGGTTATATTTTCACAATACCCTGGTATTGTGAAGATACAGTGAGCACCATAATTCGTTGGACAGTGACAATTTGTTTTTATTTGTACAGCACATAAAGTTTAAAATGATACAATGACAATGAGGTTGAAGTACACACTTTCAGCTTTAAGTTGATGGTATATTCATACATATTTGATGAACTATTCAAAAATGACAACAACATTTGTACATGGTCCCTCCTTTTTTCCGGCCAACATAATGTAGATTAAGTTATAATTGTCAATATTTGGTTGCGTATCCTATGCATGCAATGACTGTTTGAAGTGTGGGATGCATCAACATCACCAGATGCTGGGTATCTTCCCTGGTGCTTCTGAAAGACCTGTATTGCAGCCATCTTTGATAAATTACAAATGAAGCTGGCAGTCAGAAGGCCCTAACAGTTCTGGACAAATTTCTTGTGGACAAATGAGACAAAGGTTAACATGTACCAGAGTGATGGAAAGAGGAAAGTGGGGAGAAAAAAAAGAAATCCCCATGATCCAAAGCACTCCACCTCATCCGTGAAACATGGTGGAGCAGACGTTATGGCTTGGGCATGTATAGCTGCCAGTGGAACAGGCTCACTTGTCTTCATTGATGATGTGACTGCAGACAAAAGTAAAACAATTAATTCTGAAGTCTAGAAAAAAAAAAAAATTCTGCTTAGATAAACCAAATGCCTCCAAACTCATTGGACGGCACTTCATTATGCAACAAGACAATGACCCTAAACATACTCCTGGGGCAACAAAGGTGTTTTTGATGGCCAAAAAAGTGGAAAATCCTTCACTGGCCAAGTCTATCACCAGATCTGAATCCAATTGAACATGCATGTTACATGCTGAAGAGGGGACTGAAGGGAATAAGGAACTGAAGATGGCTGCAGTACAGGCTTTGCAGGACATCACCAGAGAAGTTAACCATGCAACGCATGATGTCCATGCAACGCAGACTTCAACCAGTCATTGCATGCTAAATATATGCGACCAAATATTTACTGTTCTTACTGTGTTCAACATTTTGTGAAACTGTCCAATGTTTTTTAGTGCCTGAAAATGGGGGGACAATGTACAAAAGGTGCTGTCATTTCTGAACAGTTTAATCTATATGTATGAGTATACCCTAAGATTAAAGCTGACAGTCTACACTTCAACCTCATTGTCATTGTATCCTTTCAAACTCAAAGAGTACAGAACCAAAATAACAAACAAAAATGGTCACTGTCCAATGAATTATGGAGCTCACTGTAAATTCTACATTTTAGCAGTAGTTCCTATGCAGAGTGACTTAAACTAAGTACAGGGACATCACCTGGAACAATTTGGTAAAGTGCCTTGGTACACAACACTCAGCCCCCTCTGGAATTAAATTAACAACCTCCTGTTTACTACTCTGACTCTCTAACCACTGAGCCATCTGACCAGTTTCAATAGATTTCTGGGAAAATAGATATTCTTGTTGGAAAATTTAACAGAGTGCAGTATCATGCTGTGTTGTTGATCAAGTACATCATGAACTCCATGAACACTTCTGACTGTGAAACAGCTGCGGGTTAGACCTTGCCTTGTTCATTATAAGGGAAGTAGTGTGGCTAGGGTTAGTATAGATCTCATCTTAGCTACACAGATGTGGGGTTCGTTTCCCACAGGAATCACAGGAAGTAGACCAAATAAAAATGTACTTTGCTGGTCAAAGCTTTTGGAGAAAATGTATGCCTAACGGCATTTATTGAGTAAAATATAATGAGGCCAATGAAAAAAAGCATCAGCGTTATGAATCTAGTCACCGCATTTCATCTAAATGTATAAGCAGTTTAAGCACGGCTCATTTAAAAGGCACAGCAATGAGAATGGATTACAACACCTTATTCATAGTAATGTGAAAACTAGACCTCATTGTATTTTGCTTCTGAAAGTGGGATATCTCTCTAATTTATTTTTTACCAGACAAGTTGACTGAGTACATTATTCTCATTTGCAGCAACAACATGGGGAATAGTTATAAGGGGAAGAGAGGGGATGAATGAGCTAATTGAAAACTTGGAAGATTAAAGAGCCTACGGTGTACGCTGTCGGAGCAAACGCAAGATTGTAGTGGCGTTTTTTGTCGTAAACATTTATGTCGTGCTCCTATTCAGATATGTGCTATGCAGATACGGAGCGCCTCAGAAACATGCAAGGCTAGTGTCTAGGCCGGCAACTTTATCCATATATTTTGTAGGAGTTTGTTGTCCAGCCAGTTTCAAGGTTCCCGGAAAAAAACTTTTGGGTTCCAGTGAGAACCCTTTTTGGTTACATCAAGAACCATATACGGTATTTAGAAATAGAATCCTTTCCACAAAGAATTCTACTTGGAACACAAAAAGGTTGTATACATTATAGGGCTGGGCAATATATCAATATTATATCGATATCGTGAAATTAGACTGATTATCATCTTAGATTTTGGAGATCGTAATATCGTGATGTGACAAAAGTGTTAATTTCACTTGATTGTAAAGGCTGGATTACAGTAAGGTGATGTAATTTTCTGAATTTAACAGACTGTTCTTGCTTTTCTATTATTTGCCTTTACCCCACTTAGTTATTATATACTAATCAATGATGATTATTTATCAAAAATCTCATTGTGTAAATATTTATTTTTATGCACCAATTGTCAACCCAACAATATCACCGCAATATCGATATTGAGGTATTTGGTCAACAATATTGTGATTTAGATTTTTTCAATATAGCCGATACATTATGTAACCAGAAAGGTTCTCACTGGAACCAAAATAGTTCTTCTGGGAACCATTAAACAGTACTGTTAAGGGGACAACTGAGGAACCTTTTTGGATTATTTGTTAAAAGTGTAGTCTCCCAGTACATAAACTAATAGTGATATAAAAACTGATGAGACAGGTCAAACTAACCCTAATCCTCCAACACAAAAAACATTAGCCTGACTGATTCCTATGTTCTTCTCCAAAATGGTTCCATCCCTGTTCTCTCTTTCTGAACAAGACTACAGACTAAACCAGAAGAACACTGGTTACCAGATTTGACTCTAGTCTCCCTCACTTCGTGGTTGCAGGTGCCTCTATGACCATACAGCCAGCCCGCCAGGTGCCATGTGTCTAACCGGCGGCCCGCTCCAGCAGAGCACCCTGGGTAGGTTGTGCATCCATCCACTTCTCTCCTGCCTCTCCACCTTATGCCCTCATTCTGTCAACCCCGGCCCCCAACCCCCACACCAGGCTGCCGGTTGCCTGATGCAGATCGGCCCCTACACGTGGGGCCCTGGGTGAGCTGTCTCCAGCTGTCTGACTGAGGAGGAAGCACAGGGAGACGAAGTTAAAACAACCTGGCAAAAACAGAGAGGGTGAGGGGGGAGAGAGGAAGCGGGTAAGACGCTCTCACACAGATATAGGAGGCGGGAGTGGACGGAACAGAGCTGCAGCAATCAGAATGGATTAGAAATCAGCAAGAACCTTGTCTAGTATCTATACGTATAATTCATCACATTAAGGCCTTGGACTATGTCAAGTCATTTTTTTGAGATACATTTATTATTTGAGATATATCTGAGCTTAAAGCGGAACTGACAGCATTTTAAAAACAGGATATCGCATTAGAATATGTTGGCATAACATGGTGTCCTTCATAAATCTTCTGACAAGTGATCACCTAGATATGGTTGCAATGTTCCAAAAACATGGCTCTACATCATTCCCCAACATTCTAACTTAACCAGTTAAATCTGTCAACAATACCTTCCTCTACATCATGGAACTCCTAGTGAAGTGTTACCTATTTTAAAAACCTAATTTAAAGCTGGTTTTGGAGAACAAAACAATATTTGATACACATTCTGCATTATGATGGTCTGTTTGCTGTCAAATATGCAAAGTAGTTCAACTGCTGTCAGTTCCAATTTAGGAATACCATAAGAATCCTTTTGGATTTTTTAAGTTTAAATTTGTATTTTATATAATATTTTTCTATGATAATGCTTTAAAAATCCTATAGGGCTTTTTTGTAACAGCTATCTCAAATTAGTTTCATTTAAATACCTTAAATCTGCACAAATGCAGACAAACAGTGTGTTTATTCTGTGTATTACAGCCAAAATATATAATGCCTCTGAACTGGTGCACTTACAAAAATAGTGTTTGAGACATGGCAGGTCTATTTAGATTAACAAGCAGCTTTTGTTGTCCAATTCTTTGATGGAAGACAGGTCTGCTGAACTCTGCAGTTTTTTCCTTGAATATAAAAACGTTGCAAAAAAGGAGACATGTTAAATTGTGCATGTTTAAAGACAGCCTATTAAAGGGGGGCTCTTGAGGATGGAGAGTGAAAAGCGTTGGGGAATTCAAAGTGGACTGACAATTGTGGCAAAGAAGACAAGGTGAGAAAATGAAGATGAGAGAGTTTTTTAAGAGAGATGGGAAACAACAGGACAGAGAAGTCCAAAGGCCACATGAGGTAACTAATGTGCATCTTGCTGTAGTGCCATCCATGAAGCTGCTGCCCCCTAGTGATCATAGTGGAAATATGTGACAAAGGTGGACATTGGAAATTGCAGGTCTTTTCAATCACATGGAATATATATTATTATGTGTCCTATTAAGGATATGGCAAGATGGTATTCAGATTAAATGTGTTGTTGTTTATCAGGATGTTTTACACTATGGATAATCTATCAGAATGTTAATACACTATGGTGGACAGGTTTTCCTAGTGTAGTCATGTAGGTTCATGGTCAGGATACAGCCATTTAAAACATGACAAAACTTGCATTGCCAACTTTTACAGTATGGCACATAAACATTGCTATTTAGTGAACAATAAGAAGAAGTTTTATACATTTTCATTTCTGTCTGGTTCTGGTGGAGGGTTTGGCCAGCCTCTGGCTTTGGCCTTGGCATACCAGCAATTGTGCA